>DWON01010871.1:0-10512 GCA_018251015.1 Phocides pigmalion okeechobee
ACGCGACATTAAAAGACAACGCTGGCGGATTATTTTGTTCTACCCACCAACATATTAACAAGGATTGAACAGTGATAAATATTGGGTTGGATAAAATATTGGCTGAAGTAACTATAGAATTTTATATTCACCTAAGAAAAATTGGGTAATAATTATAAAAAGTGCTTCTTTATCGCTTATATTATATTAATATTACTTACACCAGATACTAAAGAAATAGTATGAGATTTTATTTATAATACGAGAAAAGTAACAGTACATGGCAGAAGCCTCCATAATCCACCGTAAAGCATTACTTGTGTTTCGGTTGGACAGGTGCGGTTGCCGGCTGCACTTTGAAGCGAGACGACCATCTTAGTCCTCAGGAGTAACAACGTGTCTATATTCGAACTCAGATTTCAGTCGAGTTTGCGACTGTACGTCGATGTCTAAGGGTTGCGACTACTTAACATCCGGTGATTTGCATACCTATTTGCTACTCTTGCTTTAACAAATTATTATAGGAGTTTTATATCTGTGAAATCTAAATTTCTAAAAAAGTAATCCATTATAAAGTATTCTGCAGCGATTGGAAGGTTGAATTGTATATGAAGCAATATTTCGATATGTAAGTGGACAAAATATACTGAAAAAGATGTGACCCTCTTTTTGAATTCGTTTGTCTTTTAGAATTTACGCACGTAAAAAGTTATGATTCTTGAGTATAATGAAACAAAATAATAGAAATATCCATCATTACTCTTTATTATTACATTATTCTTTTTTAGTAGAACTGATGATGTAGTAATAGAAGAAATACGTTTGAAAAGTATAAGATTTATTAAAAGTCATTTACGACTCGTTTAAGAAACAAGAGACTATCTAATAATTCTATCTCATAGAAACGCCATGCACGTCTTTATAAGTTAATTGATCAATTCGGAGTCTTCGAAGACAAAATTTTGTTAGTCATCGGTTATTTGATTGTTGCTAGATAAGCAGATAGCAGATTATCTTCTAAATTGAACGACGCGACTAGAAAATTTTAAGGTTAAAGTATAATCCACCATTGACCATAATTCACCCTGATTTTTATGCGGACTGAATTGTACAGATATACTTACTAGAATTTACGAATAACAATATATAAATTTATACGAAAAATAGTAAAATTACAACTTCTCGCTGTCTGTACACGGAAGATACATAAAAAACTATTGTATCTATCAAAATTCTTAGGATAGTCTTTGGTTGGAATTTTTGCGTCTTTGCTTGTACCTTCCTGGATAGTAATAACTAATAATTATATCGAAACAAGTTACATAGACGGTTCATCTGATTCCAAAATAATTAAAACCTGTATAATTGCATCACGACCAACTTCCCAACACATGTGCTGGTAAGTTTACCTAGGAATAATAACGGTTGCAGATTTGCTTTTTGAAAAACTTTCATCAAGAAGGGCTTCGTATCTGAGATCGAATTTAGGTAGAACTATTTTCCTTTACGGCATAATGGCAACTGCTCACAGCATGTAAGTCCTATCTACGTATAACTTTAATTTACCTACCTTGATATAGAAGATACCTTTCAAATCAGGATCAACGACATTTCTTTCATTTCGGAACAATATTGAATAAAATATAGTATATTGCAGTACAATGCAGAATTCTTTTCTGAAATATATGTATACAATACAATAGAATTTAATACAATACAAAATTTATTTATTACACACCAACATACATAAATGATATGAACTGCTGTTATAAAATTGAAATAGACCTTCCCGATACATAAAATGCTTCAGATCCTTAATTGCACGAAGGGCTTAGATATTTCAGATACTTTTCTTAAGATTATTCAAAGTAGATTAAGATTATTACTTAGATGAAAAATATTACACGGAACGTTATAAAAAGTTATTTGCATTAATTTTCATATGTTTAACAATTGTTGTCCTTCCATTAGATCTAATTTTGGATTCTCAAATTAAGGTTTTGATATGCACAACCACGATCGGCAAAAATCTTATGAAGCGAAAATTATATAGGTTTTCCAACTAATATCTTTCGCAAATAATACGATCTTAAAGATGGTCCAGGGTAAACTATATTGGTACATGTGTTACGCCAAGTTCTATATAAGAACATCAATGTTTTGGAATTACCACAAGAATTGGAGAAACAACTTTATCAACTAATGGATTCTAACTTTAGTCTTACAGGATACAAACTTATCTGTAATTGACTTAAGATATTTTTTGTGTGTTCTATAGGAAAATAATTACAAATTTCCTATCCAGGTTGCGAGACCCAGACATGCACTTTTATTTTTAAATATTAGGTATTTTATATATCTGTCAGTATTTAATAACGTTATCAAATGTGTGTGTAGTCTACCAATCCGCATTCGGTTACAAAATGGTCAATTAAATCTTCGTCATTCTTGGAGGAAACCTGTGCCCAATAGTAAGACATGCCATTAAAAATAGCCGAAGTAACAAATCAAGTAACATACATACTAGCACTTCTAATATAATCAATAACAATAATAAATCCTTAATTTATCATGCAAATTAAATCATTGCTTAGGAACAAACCAATAATATATTACTACTTTTTTGTTTGTATATGTATTAATGTTAGGATCTTTAAGGTTAACAGCTAATTTTAACGCCATCTATTGGTACCACACAAAATCATTACTTGATACAAGAGTATCCTGCTTGTTGAAATTCTTTAATGTTTCCGTATATAACACAAGTTTGTGAATAGATCATTGTTATAGTAGTAATAATACATTAAAAAAACGTTTTGTAAATTTCCATTTCATTACAATCATTCGAATCGTTGAATATAATTCCATGAAAATTTGAAACATGACGAGCATTCGTGTTATAAAACTGAACGTAATTTAACAAAACGACACTAGATGTCGGGTATCCCATTTAATAAACTACGTTTACCATTCTTACCTAGTGTAGTTTTGTAGATGCTTCATAGATGGCGTGCTTTCAATTTACAGACTTTAATGTAATTCAGCAGAATGGCACTAGATGGCGAACTTCCAGTTTAGTTAAAGAACGTCGTGCCTACTCTGCTAAAGTGATTTCATGGACATTTAGGTTGTAGAACTTGAACTAATTCAGAGAAATGACACTAGGTGGCAGGCATTCAATTTGCGTAGACCAAGTAGTTCACAAGAATATCGTTCGGCAATGTAACGCTACACACAAACCTAGTTAATTACTTAGAATATCAGTAGATGACGGTATTTATTTTATCTCTCATAATAATTATTACTTACTATTAGCAAGCGTCTCCGTAATGATTTTCCAAGATTTATATCCTGATTAAGTATACATCTAATTCATTTTTGAATAAGGTCTGGTTGTTTATATGTTTGTTTATGTATATGGTATATTGGAGGATTGTATGGGCAACTGTTACTTGGCTGCTTCCTATATACTTCCTAATACGACTTACTTTTATTGGAAAGCGGTGAAATCGGACTGAAATTGGTAACACAATGTGCATTTCCTACGTTTTTAATAAGTATCGAATGACCGCACTGTTTTACGGCGGGTTTTCCGATTGTCACCTGTATTTTGCCGTTTTCGCGCCAAAACCAAATGAACACAGATAACCTAAAAATTTGCACAGTGTTAACAACCGCAGATTCCGAATACACCCAAATCTATTCGGGCTTGACGTTCCATTTTATGTTCTCCGACGTATTACACGATATAGGGAATATTAATGTAAGACTTTGAGTACAGATTCTTTAAGCTGTAATATTTGAACCAAAATTAGTAACGTTGTTTTGTCGTATTGCTCTCAAAATTGCCAAAAAACATGTATTTTAAAACCAAATTAATTCAACGCTTTTAATGAAACCTAAATTTAAAAGCATAACGAACAATAATCACGTCAATAAACCAGTACAATTTTAAACCAAATTAATTTCGCTGTAATTTTGTAGGTTTCAGAATCTCGAACTTCATAAATCAATTTACATAGTTAATAGTTAAGTGTCAGAAAATAGAAAATTTCATGCGATTTTCCCTCGGATGAAATAAACAAGCCTATAGACTGCATTCCAGAATCGAATTATATTCTTAATTTATTACACCGAAGACTGATGAATAATACTTCTCAATAACTCAAAAAAAATATTTATTTATATCATCTATTATATATTTAGTCTAAGAACATTAAAATTGTTTTTCTGTCTGGTTTCTTTCTAAAATTGGTCCAATGGAAATATACCTGAACATTATCATTTATGCATTTTATAGTTGTTTTCACTTGATTTAATTATATACATGCATAACATACATACAAGCACACGCTATATGGAGTATCAAATCCCGTTTAATTAGGCTAAAATACAAATATTTACGGAATAGAGATACGTATACATGTAAAAACCCTATATATAAAAAATATGTATATAGTACGTAACCAAAAACATGTCAAAAAGAATTACCTTCTTAATTCATAAATTATGTTTTAAGGTAAATTTAAAAGTAAATTAAAGCAGGAATTTATAACAACGTACAATTTCATCTTGTTTTCGGACAGTTAAATAAATGAAACTCTTGCGTACTATGATGTGGCTCATAATTTTCAACCGTTCTACAAACTTTGTAGAGTTAACGAGTGCTAATTTAAAACCTAGGTTTTAAATGAAAATTATACTATTTGTGCCCTTGAGCTGAGAATAAATTTTAGTATATTTATGGAACGCTACTTATACTTACTATCCACTGTTGCGTCGGGTGCTATAAATTTGTCATTTCAAACTGACATTCTTATAGCAACATTCATCTACCGTAATCGTCTGTAGACACGACAAGTAAGGATATTTTATGTTCATAATATACCTAAATGAAAGTCCTAAAAGAAAATCGTCAAAAATAACATTAAAAAGATATTGTCTAATTACTACAAGAAACATTTAGATAATTGGCTATCGCAAAAAACAATGAACTTAATAAGTATTAAGAAACAAAAATAGCAAAATAATTCGGATATATATATCGAACCATATTATAGGTAGCTATGTCAGTAGACAGTAACTCAGATTTATTAAAAATTTTCACCATCACAAAGTTATTATAAAAACCTTAATTATTCTCAGAAAATAATAAATATATATTATTCTTATCCAAACCCTATTACCGAGATCCTTTCTTAGTATTAATTACTCCTCTACATAAATTAAAATATCAATTAAAACGTCACTTGCAGGACGGAAAATTGATTTCACTTCACAGTTGTTTTGCTAAACGGTTCTTCTCACTTGCATGCAAATGCTGAATATTAAAGTTCACTCGAGCTTTTGATTAATTGGTCGTTCTTTAGTTAGAATATTCCTAACTTCAACAACTTCTCTCTCCGTTGTTAATCTAGTTTTAAAAGTTGTAGTGATTTTAATTATACGCCCGACCGATACTTAAGTACATTGTTATTATAGTTTACATACGGTAAATTGCAATGTGTTTTTTGTTATAATATAATACAAGGTAACATGTAATAAAAGCGTGAAATTATTATTAAATTTCCAAATCATACATGTTATGTTGATAATTATCGTAACGTTAACATTATATTTTAATGACGTATAGATATACTCCATATCAAGAAATACTTTTGAGAAATGTTGAATAAAATGTTGACTTAGTTACATAAGTGGTCTCGTGGTCATTTAGAGCAGGCATATTACGGTTTATATTTTAAAGATACAAGAAAATAAACGAGCGTAGATGCTAATTTGTATTAAGGGATTTGCATCCCATGGGCAATTGTGCATCCTAATTCCACATGGCGCCTAAAGAGGACTAAAGTCCTACTTATATGCGTTGCTATTTCTGAGGATCACAATGATTTCTTTTCTAAGTGTAGACGGCAACTGCACATTTCGAAACGAAACATTATTGTTATTATGTGGATTTTATGGGTTAAGGTTAAGGAATCCTATGGCTAGGTTTAAGAAGCCCTGGGGGTTTAGCGCATTGATTTCACAAGGTAGAGTCGAATGTGGACCTAGGGCTAGATTCCTGTTATAGGTTAATTCGGAGCATGCACTGAGGATCTGGATGACCGATTCCTCAGCCCCATGAGAGAAAATGCTGCTTCAGTTAATATGAAACTAAGCACACGAATAGCGTCCTTGTATCATGTAGTAATATATTGACACTTTTACAAAAAAATATATTAAATACGTTTATACAGCCTCGCTGTTTGAAAGTTTTTAATTTATATATCGTAGGCAAATATGCCATAGCGCAAGTTTTCGTAATGTGATTAGATATTCAATATTGTTTAAACGTTTAACCTAAATTAAACATTCTATCAATATTAGATTCTTGTCTCAATCAAATTCAAAACATGTAGATGTGCGAATATATATAATATACATGAACGATATTATGAGGGCAGGGACGGTTCCGCTGAAAAGTATATTTTGATATACGGTAATTTTAAACATAAATGGCATTGCCATGCAAAACTTTTCATAATTGAGTTTTTTAAGGAAATAATGGCTAACGTTTTCATTTTAATCTCACGTCGTATTTCCGCGATTTGTATAATATGATACTTTGTTTTAAGAAACTTGAACATAATAATTTCTTTGAAGAGACAATATTATTTATCTTAACTGTACTGCGAACTTTATTAGGCAATTTTAACTTTGAATATTTTACGCAGTTGCGAAAATTTGTCAGGGCTTTTGAGTTTTATGAATTTTAAAAGTTTTGACAACTAGCGAAGTTATTAACAACTTTTGCGAACGTAAAATATAAATTTGAGTGTTCCAGATAACAATACAAAGAAAATTATTTTGGTATTCAATAAACAATATGAACAAACACAATAACATATGCTTTCCATTTAAAAATTAAAAACTTAATATGAGGTTACGAGACACTAATTACCTCTTTTATAGAGAAAACATATGGAACAATGTAAGTTTAAATTAAACAAATTAATAAAATAATGAATAAAAATAATCAAATAACACCTACCTGTCGATTGCTAAACCTTGTGTGTAGATGTTCTGTACCAAGGGCACAATTTTGCCGTACGTACTTGATGTAAGTAAGGTTTGGTGTAATTGAACAAACAGACGATTGTGGTTCGATATACCTCAAAACGAATTTAATAATAAAGAACACTATTAGTATATGTAGCAGGAGTATTTGAATCACACCACTTACTGTTACTTAGCTACACTAAGAATAAGATCGATGTATCAAGATATTTTAGAATTTTAGAATACCATTAATAATATATCATTAATAATGTACCAATATTAAGTTACAATTACTGAAATAAAGTATTAAATATACCTTTTTTTTAATTTATTTATTGATATAAAGAAATAACAAAGAACTTTTAATATTAAAATAACATTATGAAAACATTTATAACTAATGCTACCCTGAGTCGGCGTCGATGTTAGTTAAAAAATATGATTTAAGTTTAAATTTAATGTTGTTCGGAGTTAAGCTATTACATACATCTGTAGGAATGTTATTGATTAAGCGAGGAACCAGTATTTTAAATATTAGTACTAATTGTAATTTACATGCACTTAATGATGTCAAGGGTATAATGTAAGATCAGTACATCAGCTTTCATCGGCCTCGGCATTAGATATCCACATACATCCTTAATCGGGACATAAATCCTAACTGACTCACTCACATATAGAGAGACCTTCTTAGTCTATAGATGTAGCATTTCATATAAGTTTCATTATAGGGATCCATGGCCACCAGTGACTAATTACAATCAATTGGACCGAACTGCATGCTCATTTGCTACATTATGTTGTCACAAATATAAAAAAGTACAATGCTTGTATATTTAATTTACAGGGAGAGCAAACCATAGTAATGAGTACTAAGATATTTATATCCAAATTTAGGTTTTTGTTTCACTGTTATTTTTAATTAAATAAATTAAGTAATCAAATCTGAAAGTGCTTCAGTAAAACCAAGATTATAAAAAATTCCGACTCAGTAAGTGTTATTTTTTCTGAGTGGAATAGCGACGACCATGCAGGCCAGATGATATTAGGTAGTCGCATATGGACATACAGCCTTAGCCAGAACTGAAGTCCTGTCCAAGGTCGTATATAGATTCCACGCTACTCCTAAGATGGTCGCCACTCTTCTAAGTGTAGACAACCAAACAAGTCCAACTGAAAGTCACAGGTTGCTTTACGGTCGATTATAAAGGCAGCGGTGTTACCTCACCGGCCGAATTAAAGTACTATCACTAGCCAAAAGTACCTTGTAAGTCAAAGGCTTTCCAGTGACTTTTCCTTCACCTATTTCGCCAGTGCAAAGTGCCCGGAAATTCTCTGCCGTCTTCGGCGCCACATCGTTATACAACTCAAATACTATCCTCCCCGAAGGCAATCCGCCTATCGAAATATCCATGAAAACACGGTCTCTCGAGGGTTTCTCGTCTCCGTCCACCGTCATCGTCAAAATTTTTCAACCACACTCACTAATACGCTAGACACGTTCCAATTAACACTAATAACTCTAAAGAAATACTAGAAACAGTGTAGAAAATTCATAAGAGATTGACAAATGCTACAATGCTCCGTTAGAGTTTACTGTTTGCCTAAATGCTGAAGTGCTGACAGAAGCCAATTAGCAGGTCAGCACTTTGAAGGACCTCAGGACCAACAAGAAGCAAAACTACATATAGAGAATTAGAGATATAAACGACAGACACAGAAAAAAAATCCGCGTACTCCATGATATGTCATAGACAACATTTTAAGACTTGAAATATATAATAGTCTTAAATGTTATCTTACTCAATTTAAAGCGAAGGTATATATATAACCATTTAAGACGAAACCCAGCTTGTATAAGATAAAATTTTGTAAAAAAAAACATATTTTGGTTCCTCGTTTTGCATGAACAACAGTCTTCCCTCATGAATAATTTATTATTTTACTTTTCAATTAATAAGATTTTCAGATTACGCCACCCCTATTTTTAACTACTTTCATAAGAATAGTCAAAGTCGTTAATTGTATTTACGAAATATAATCATGTAATGATATGTAAGAGCCCGAATTTTAGTCATCACGTTTTCACCATGATATTGTCTGTAAATCAAATATATATTATAAAGATTAGATCTATTTTTATCTATGTGGAAAAGGCGACGCTTTTGATTTTCATACTCTGTAGTTTCAGGGATGTTATATTATAAAAATATCGATAACTATACAATTAGTGTGTCATAACCTATATTTGAATAGGTTGTGAAAATTGATTTTTACAATTTAGTAAAAAACAGTAAAATTGCGTTAGCTTTATTGTAAATTAAAGAAAACATTAATGTACTAGTCATTAAAAATATGATTGGTAATAATGATAGTAATGATACAACTCATTATTCAATCCGGGTATTTTCATCGTAAGGTTTTTGAAAGATCTGATTACGATCTTCTAGATATAGATATTTATAATGAAAACCAATTCATACCTCATAAATATTGAATAATGTTCATAATTTCAAATAACTTTTTCTAATATTTGAAAAAAATGTTACAGTATAGTAATGTGAAATATCGATGAAAAAAATGAACATCGACTGAGAGTCCGCATCCCTAGAGCTTTCGCTTTGCCTTTCGCGTACGTCGTTTTCGTCAAGAGAAAATCACGATTATTTTTATTTAAGCCGGCATTCTATCAAAAATTAAAAAAAAAACACGTTCTTTAACATAATAACTTGGAGTTTATTAGCACTTAACCGAACAAACTACTTCACAAGCAAAATGTTGGGATCCGGAGATGGAAGTCATATTATAAAATTGCGTGGCTTGCCTTTCTCCACCACGGTAGAAAATGTTCTTGATTTCTTGGGTGGAGTTAATGTCCTTAATGGGAAAGAAGGTAAGTTGTTCTTAGTGGCATTGTAAATCCAAGAGACTCTTTTGTTAGATTTATGAATATTTTCTCATCTGATTCTCTATTCTTGTCGTTATAAACGTAGCTATTTAATATTAAATGATCGCGGAATCTCATTCTATTCCATATCACCATCTGTTATTCCTACTGCATCTTTGTTTAGAACTTGGCAATTTGACAAAAACTTGTTCAAAGTCATTTTCTTCATTTACCAATTTTTCTGTCATAAGGTGTTCACCTAACTGAAGTGCGACCTGGTAGACCTTCAGGAGAGTGCTTCGTGGAGGTGGAAGGGCCTGCTGATGTGGAAGAAGCATTGAAGAAAGACAAAGAGAACATGGGCAAAAGATATATTGAGGGTAAGCTCTACATAGATTTTCTTGGAATAATATGCAAAGACTTTCAACATCATTTTGGTTAAGTGATATAGATGATGGTCTGTAACAACTCCAGCTCCATTAGCTTTTTTAATTTAAGTTATTATTTGTAAATTACATTTTCAATGATGGAAAAGATGTGGGTTTTGGAGTTTCTTCGCCTCTTCCTAAAAGAAACATCTTCAGAGTTGGTGGTAGTTTATTGAC
>DWON01010872.1:0-10512 GCA_018251015.1 Phocides pigmalion okeechobee
ATCCGTGGTTGTCCATGGGCTGCAGTGACCACTTAACATCAGGTGGCCTGCATGCCTGTTTCTTACTCTTTCAATATTAAAAAAAAGCGCGATTGCCGGGTGTACCTATAAGCGAGGCGACTATTTTAGTCCTTAGGAGTAATAACGACCCTTAATAGAACTTCATTGTAGAAGTGTGGTTGCTAAAATAATGATATAGGAATGAATTTTAAGGTATATAGGTATTTTAAGGTATATAGGTTGGAGATGTACAATTTCTGGGGACATTTAGAAATAAGGAAATCATTGTAATTCTTAGTAGTAGTAACGATCCTTAATAAGACTTTAATAGAATGTGTAGTTTCCAGCTACATTTAGAAATGAAGCCAACGTTTTAGTCCTCAGAAATAGTAATTGCGAAGTGTAGCTGTCAACCGCACTTCTTCAACCGAAACCCGAGAGTCACTTCATGGATTATGAGGGTGATTATGGTACCTTCCCGGCCAATAATGTACAGGTAGTATATCTATCTACTTATAGAGTGTAATAATTAATCTAGTATCAGTTACAAATAATAAATTTTAACCCCTAGTAATACTTTGCCTCATACTACCGTTTCAAATTTCACTCCTCTTAGATCGAGGGTTAAAAAATATAACGAGAGTGCTCTTCAATTTTTCATTCATCCCTAATCCGCAATAATATTTTGGAAGTCGACCACAACTGGGAATCTAAAAGAGCCGGCGGGATCGGCAAACAGTAGAGAAAAAATATTTTGTGCCATTGATATAGGATAGTCTGGATAAGTCTTACACGAAGGGGACATAATCCCTTCTGTATACTAATATTATAAAGAGAGATTTTTTTGTAACAAGAAGCTCAGAAAATAGTGGACCAATTTTAACATTTTTTTTACTAAAGCTACGTTATCAGAGAGGTGTTTATTCATTTTAGTTCAACTTCAAATTCAAATATTTTATTTCAATGTAAGGTATTTACACTCACTTAATGAATGTCAAGGGTACAATTTAAAATCAGTATGTCGGCTTTAAGCGCCGTGTTGCCTAAGGTTCACCGGGAGAAAAAAGCCGACGGTAAAAACTCTCTGTCGGAAAAAACTATCTATCGATATACATATTATAAATTAAAATCCCCAGTCGTGTTTGTCTGTCTGTCTGTTCACGATTAACTCAAAAGGTATTGGACGGATATTCTCACAGTTTTCAACAACAGGTAGAGTGATTCCTGAGCAGGTTTTGATGCATAATCAGTTAAGTTTTTTTATACATAGGGCGAGAAATTAAATAGTAAAATTTAATATAGAAAATCAGTCGTCGTTCGAAATAGATGTTTCTAATTGTTCGTTTTCGCAACTAGCTAATGACTGGATGTAAATATAAAAAAAATTAAGTAACTATAGACTCTGCTACCCCAGCGAAGCTGGGCCGGGTTGCTAGTATACAATAAATATATTTGCGTTAATCGTGAGTACCTGTTATATATATAGTAGAATGTACGTTATCAGGAAACGACAAAGGCTATATTTATTGTGTCTGTGTGTTTGTGGGCGCTTATCTCCGAATCGACATAATTGCTTTCAATTAGATTCACGCCATTACATTGTAATAAACTTCACTAACATTTAGTATTTGTTTTATTTCAATAGGTTGATAAACAAAAAATGTATATGAGTAATCGACTTAAAGTGGGTCTCTTGGTCTTTATAGAGTCGGTTACAGATGTCCATGGGCGTGTGATTACTTACAATAAAGTGGTTGTTGGTTACTACTTCAATTTTATAAAAAAAGGTTTCGCTACCACATCTAGTACTACATATATCCCTATATTTTCACCCCGTGTTACCTTAAAGCCTTATAATAAAGATGATGTTTTACGATTCCCGCAGGATTTGGCCCCTGGAGTATCAATTGATGGAGTCAGTTTTATGGCAGTGACTTGTTATTACACATGTTTTAAACTAATATTATCGAGGAATTTATACATTTGATTATGTACCGGATACTCACGATATACGATATTTGACTTTTGATCACCGTTATTTCCAACTTTTCGCCACAAGCCATGCAACTGGTTCGATGTTATTTTGTAATTTAATAATTTTGTATCCGCTACTTAAATATTACTAGTTGCATCACTATCTTTAATCTTTAAACAGTTTATATAGTAATAAAATTGCAAGTTATTGCTGTCTGTACACTTAAGATATATGAGATAAACTATTATTACAAGCCTTATGATTGCGATAGAACCTAAAACAATCGTTGTTACTTTTTTGGTGTGTTTGTCTGTACGATTGTGCGTGCTATTCTTTACACAGATTTTAGTGTTGTTTTCATTATTGTATTGCGGAAAGCTTCACTTAATATTTGGTTTTCGTTTCGTTATCAATCGCTAAAATAAAATTGCTATTCAGCTAAAAAACTCATAATGTTTTTAAAAAATGTGTTTTGAGAACTTGTTGCTCTTAGAAAAACTGAAATCCTTAATTTTAAGCTCACGAGAAAAAAGTTACTAGTAGCAACTTCAGCAGCAAGAAAGGCAAGGAGTTTCGTTTTGAAAAAAATTGTCTTCAAAATAAATTTGTCTCCTGCGTCGTATCCAGTATATGTATATCTTGACAACGATACTTCATGTTGCCGTAAGCCCAATAATAAATATGTTTTATAATGCTCATTAGATTTCCACCGCAGGGTACTTGATCGGCCATTACGATACATTGAGCAAGTAGACAGTGTACTCATAGAGTTGGAACACTCACAGATAGACAGGGGAGGTACCATTGCCGTCATAATCTACCTTTAAGCAGCCTTTGTTGCAAAATTTTGTATATACATATGTCAAAAAGGAAAAATAATAAATGCCATTCGTCATTTTATATCGACAAAGAAAATCGTTTTATCACTTGTTTCGGTTTGATATTTGCGAATGTCGGTTCTCTTACACGCAACGCGATCATCTCTGTCCTCAGGAGTAGTAACGCATCTACGCATAACGTCAAGCAGGTCTTTACTTCTGTTTGAGATCGGACGTGGATTTCCATGGAATAAAGTCATTTAATCATAGGCATACAAACCACCGGACGTTAAGTAGTCGCAGCCGCATCCACATCCACGCACAACCACAAACATGACCGAAATCCTATCTGAGCTCATACGTAGACACGTTGCTACTCCTGAGGACTAAGACTAAGATAGTCGTCTCGCTTCAAAGTGTAGCCGGCAACCGCACCTTTCCAACCGATTTACCAGTAATGCTTAACAGCGGATTATGAGGGCAGCGGTGGTACCTCTCCCACCTTTGTTTATAACTCAACTTTTCAACTGTATGTATCACAACATATGAATATCTTGATACGAACTTTGAACAGAAAGTAAAGTAGGCGGAAGGAAGTTAAAAGTAAATTAACTTTAATTAGTCCCGTGTCAGAGACTTATTTGTGAAAAAAAACTAATTTCCTTCGAGGATATCAGTTTTCCTGCTTTTACTCCTATAAATTTTCTAATCTTAGGTTATCTGGAAGAGATATATTTTTGATCCATATTTTTTACAGATCCATATTTTATATGGTGCTTCAGTTATTTTTATTAATTTGAATTTACTGTGCTGTGTAATAAAGGAAACTACTTTGTATTGTATTGTGTTGTGTGGGGTTATCTTCCGTTGCATTGCATTGTGTTGCATTGCACTGTTATTGCATTATGTTGTGTTGTCTGGCAATGCTTTGCATTGACCTACCTCACACTGCACTGTGTGATATTGCATTGTGTCACGTTGTCTTGCGTTGCATTACGTTGCATATCGTTGCGTTGATTTGCTTGTCATTGCACTGTATTGCATTGTATTGTGTTGCATTGCCGTGTATTGCATTATGTTTCATTGCGTTGCGTTGCATTGCACTGCATTATGTTATGTTGTGTGGCACTGCTTTGCATTGAGCTACGTCACATTGCACTGTATGGAATTGCATTGTTTCACGTTGTCTTGCGTTGCATACCGTTGTATGTCGTTGCGTTGATTTGCCTGACATTGCACTATATTGCAATGTATTGTGTTGCATTGCCTTGTATTGCATTACGTTTCATTGTGTTGCGTTGCATTGCACTGCATACGTTTGGTTGCCTGGCATCGCCTTACGTTTCGTATTATTGCATTGATTTACCTGTCATTGCATTGTATTGTGTTGCATTTTTCAATGTGAGTGCTACTCGCAAACGAGCATGCAAACCACCTGATGTTAAGTAGTTGCAGCCCATAGACATCCACGCGCAACCACAATCACGACCGAAATGCTATCTGAGCTCGAACGCAGATGTATTGCTACTCCTGAGGACTAACATGGTCATCTCGCTCCAAAGTGTAGTCGACAACCGTACTTCTCTAACCGAAACACAAGTAATGTTTTACGGTGGATTATGAAGGCGGCAGAGGTACCTCCCCGGTCGAAATATAGTACTCCCACCTTCTACGTACTCCTTGTTGAATTATGTTCCACTGCATTGCAGGGCGTTGCATTGGGTACTATTGTATTGTACAACAATATGAACTGCTCTAGCTGACATCTCAAGAGAAATGTCGATGTGAGCTAGAAAGCACTTCGCAGTTGAAGGCTCATAGCTATATGTGACAAAGGACGAAACGTATTCACTTGTAGATTAGTACAGTATCTGATACGTACTAGACGTTGAGTACCCTGCTTTATGAATAGTAATCGTATTTTATACTAGCTGTGCCCGCGACTTAGTCCAGTGATGATTGGCGTAAATTGATATAACTTCTTTATTTGGTAACTGGTTAAAATGAATAAAATACTAAATATTACTTGACGCCCATCACAATATAGTCCTGAAAACTGCCTTTAAATTGGATAAGCGGTTTCTAAGATTAGCGTGCACAAACATACAGACAAACATACAAAATGAAAAAACATTGTTTTGGGTTCTCTTGCGTATGTAAAAAGACCCCGTTATGAATTTTTAAACATATTTGCCATTAACAGACTGCGATCAGTTAGATTAGAATTTGTTAGATTGTTGATATTAATAACGTCTAAATTTAATTTCAGTTTTTTTGTTATTCTAGCTTACGTTTGAACTATGAATATTATTAGTACTCCAAATTTATACAAAAGATAATATTTTTGTATAAATTTGGATTACTAATAGAATCCAGTGATACAAACTTGATTTTTTAAGACTTTGGTTTGAATTTCAAAATGATTTTCCCTCAAAGCGCAAAAATAGAGTTTTCATCAAAGAAAAGTGTTCTACATAAATATATATATATATATATGCTAAGTTTTATAATATTTGACCGTTTTTTTTATTTGGTATAAATTGAAAGAAGTGCTGTAGTAACAAGTTCCTCACAATTTCTTTAGAATCTTTTATTCCGATCAACCTGTAGAGCGATATATTCTATAATGTGGATCTGTCAAATGTTTACAATTTCAAAGTTGTCTATGAATAAAGTCTAAATATTCTCAAGCAAAAGTGATAGAGAACTTTATATAGCGACCCGCCCCAGCTTTGCACGGATAACAGTCAGATCAAAATGAGCATATTAATCTATCTTTAGAAAGATACACATGCCAGTGTATACTTTTCTGTGGATATATAAAAGATATTCCACCATATATCGTTTTGTTATATCTCAGAACTTAGATAGAAGCGTTTTTGCTAAAAGATCCGAGGCGGCTCTATTTTTTTTACATTTCAACAAAAATCATTGTATTTCATAAATCACCATCAATTAATATTATCAATTTAACATTATTGAATTATATACACGAACCTCCTGCTTGAATCACTTCGTCTATCGTTGAAAACTGCACTAAATTTGCTATTTTCTTGTTTGAAAACATTGTTTTATGATATATAGAGAAGTGATATTGAAATAAATATGAAAGAAAAACTAAAGCCATTTTGAAAAAAACAATATTGCATCAGTTTACCTTATATGAAATAATACAGTGCATTCGAAAAGAAAAGAAGTTAAGAGCAATGTAACATATACGTATTTATGAAATTTACCTCAAACATTGTTACAAGTACAACTTCTTCCTACAGTTTAAAAGCAAGTAGTCAAAAAGAGCAATTCCAAAGGTCCTAATATCCGCAAAGCAATAAAACCACAATACCATACCCTGAAAAAGTAACGTTTTTCCGGCGCAAAACCGAATGAAACATGAATAAAACCGGAGTAATATTGTTAAGAAATACAATGGTCGTAAAACAGTAGGGGATTGGTACACCCAGTATAATCTGACCTTCTGTTTTGTGGAATCACATTAAAAAGTTCGCACACCAACAAATTGGGCGAGGTCAGACTTTAACGGACAAATTAAAGTTTCTTATTTTCGTTTCGTTGTGAGCATTTTTATAGACACCCCGTGAGTCCGTTAATTAATTACCGCTGTTATTCTTTTCGTTGACAATAATAATGTGTCAGCAACTTCTCTTCGAACAACGTATTGTTTCCGACTTGCCGGCGACTTAATTGCTTTGCCGATATTTTTTGCTTCCAAGAATTTGTCCTTTGACTCCAACGTCTTTTGTAATGAAAATGTCTCCTGTATTTTCCAGTTCAGTGCTGCTTAAACCTGAATATGAAATGAATTTTCGAGATTAATTAGCAAAAGCGTGTAGTATTTATATTAGGTAAACGAAAGCTAACAGGGCGGTAAATTAATATGATTTAGGAGTCAGAATAACTAATCTCCTCTTGTTTGTGACGAATAACAAACTAAAAACTAAAATTTAGTTTCAAAATTTCGTTTTTGTTAAGCGATTAAAAGGCAGTGTAGTTATTTTATCGAAAAACTACTGGTTTCTTGGTTGGATAAATCTACTGCATTGGCATATTTGAGGGTAGTTTGACTTTTTTAATATAAAATGAGTAGCCAACTGATGTTAAGTAGTCGCAGTAGACATCGCCGTAGAACCACAAACACCACAAAATTCCTGTCTGTGCTCGAACGTAGATATGTTGCTACTCCGGTGGACTAAGATGGTCGCCTCGCTTCAAAGTGTAGCCAGCAACTACACCTTTCCAACCGAAAAACAAGTAATGCTTTACGGCGGATTATGAGAGCGGCGGTGGTAACTTCCCGGTGGAACCATAGTTTTCTCACCTTTAAAAGAGGCTTCCAAAAATGAATTCAAAAGTACGCCTTTCAATGTTTGAAAAAATACTGATAGCAATGTTTATTATGTCTCCCTCACATATGATATTTAGTCTCCTAAGTAACTTGCTACCAGGTTCTTGGTGGAAGCTATTAACTTTCCTACTCTCATTTACGCTTATCAGATAGTCTTCATAATATATGCTCTCGTTCCAACTTGGCGTTTTACAACTGACATGTAATTTCTCAGTAGTCTCAGTTTTATGACTGTTTCCGCTGCAAAGTTTGTTCAGATAAAAAGGAGGATGTAACTCCAGTTCTCCGTCTAGCCTAGTTTATCCAATCCTTCATCTCGATTTTGGATTTGGATACCTTAATGAGGTAAGTAATTAATTGGATAAGTTTCATTACAGACAAATACTATAGGTTCTTTAGGATTTTATACCTACGTTTTCAAGGTGGAAGAATTACAGTTCCACCGAGGTAGTACAAATCGCCGTAAAGCATTACTTATGTTTTGGTTGGTGAGGTGTGTCTATAGGCTACACTTACAAGTGAGGAGACCACCTCATTCTTCAGAAGTAACAACGCCTTTAAGCAAGACGTTAGACAGCACAGATTTTAGTATTGTTTTAAATTGGGCATGGAAAGTCCATGGACTACAGAGTCCATTTAACATCAGATGGCATACACGCTCGATTGGTATTTTTAAACATAAAAAACTTTTTGTTAAGTCTCAAAATTATTCACATGGCACATGGTCGGCTACATTTGAAGCGAGGCGACCATCTTAGTCCTCAGGAATCTTATCTACGTTTGAGCTCGGATACGATTTCAGTTGTGTTTGTGGTTGAATGTGGATGGAAACTTAACATCAAGTAAAAATATTGAGACTAAGAACTTTAATCAGAAACCTTTGTCTTACTTAGTTCCTTGTATTGGCAGAACTTAATATTGTATATTATTGTACTCCTATATATGTTGACTTCCTCACGATACCTTCTATTATTCTTACCTTCTATCATTCTTATATCTTCACCATTAAAGAAACAAAAATCTAAGTCTCAGATAACTGTTAAAATCGCTTGCAATCCAAACTCCAATCCAGACGTTAATAATGACGGACTAATGAGCGGACGCTATTCATACAACTGGGTACTTGTAAACAAATGTCTTAAAATACTCAAACAATAGGATAGAGATATATTTAGACCAACGTCTTTTACCTTAAAACAACAGTGGAAACAGACGTTCATTGTTTTAAAGTCGTTATAACTTTACAGTATTCGATCTACCTATATGTAACTGTAAAAATATCTTTCGAATGAGAATTTTAATGGGTTTTCTTCGAGTATCTCGTGATCTTTTCAGAAAGTACTATTATTATTCCATTTGCTGCGTATCTATGGATACGCTGTGTTCTACCTGTAGCTTTAAGTGTAATAAATCCTTGTCAATTTTCTAGTCAAACCTTTAGTTAAGATCTTTAGAACATACTGTAAGTTTTAACTTAACTGTAATTGTAACTCGAACGTAGACACGTTGTTACTCCTGAGGACTAAGATGGTCGCTTCGCTTGAAGTGTAGCCGGCAACCGCACCTCTCCAACCGAAACACAAGTAATGCTTTACGGCAGATTAAGTAGTTAGGTAACCGGTCGAACCGGTTCTCCTTTTTATGAATGAATTTAGATTTTTATTCTGGGTGTTTGCGTGCTTGTCTTTGGTATCCACGTCACCTCAGAAGTAGCAACGCATCTATTTACGTCGACAGACGTTACTTGATTTGGACACATACAAGTATATCCACAGGCAGCAGAGATCCTTATTATGACGTCGTTTTGTCCTTGAGTTGCAGAGACCATTTGACAAAGATGGCATGCACGCTCGTTTGCTACTTTTCCAACAAAAAACATGCGAGTTATTTATATCCGAATTTATTCTCTAACTTTCTAAGCATTTACATTTACGCAAATATTTTGTTACATTTCTCTATCGTCCTCTATTTTTGCCAAAATATGAATTTCGTCATTACCTCAGTCTATCCCTTTGAAACTATTACTCATCTCAAAAGTGTCCCTCAGAGGATCTTTTATCCAATACAACGCAACTATTTATATTTAGAAACGAAAGTCATGTAATAAATGTTGTATTAGATTCCCTGGAGGTTTTCACTATATCGCTTCCGGCTGACTTATTCTTCGACAAAAGGTTTGTAACCGAATCATCTCACAATGTTCCGACAAAGTAAGAAACGATGTTGCGGAAAGTATGTTAAGGTTATGCACAAAGCAAAAGCTTATTCCGTTATAGATGATGTATCAAAAACGCAAATCATATGCCAGTTCGATGCATAGTATAGAACAAAGACTTGCCGCCGTCTGTACGCTTGGATTGTTCAAACTACTTAACTGATTTACGTTGGTTTGCGTCAACAGATAGAGTGATTAAAAAGGAAGGTTTATGTACATATAATACATGCATATTATAGAACAGAAAAGAATATAATTTCAACGATTTATTATGTGACGTCGTAACTAAAAAGTATTTAAAATGACTCTATTTTACACATACACATATTTGGAGGATACACATTATTGGAGGCGACCATCTTAGTCCTCAAGTGTAGGAACCCATCCGCGTCCATCCTTAAACAGAACTTCTGTGCTGTTTAAGATTAAAGGTGGCTGTCCACGGGCTACAGTGACCACTTAACATCAGGTGGCCTGCATGCCCGTTTCTTACTTTTTCACAATAAAAAAAAATAAAAGACGCTACATAATTATTGATTGCCAAAGTGGGTAGTAGACGCGTAACTTTGAGAACCTTTGGGTTTGACTCAAGTTACGATATGACACGAGCAGAGAGTGATTTAGGAGGAAGGTACGTACGAATATCCATATTATGGCAGAGAAGAGCCGAGAATTTCAAAAATTTATAAAATGATGTCGTAAATGCCGTACGAAGTCACCGTGGATCGTTAGTTAAGTTATTTTAACCTCTACACTTTTTAAACTATAATGGACGCACTCTCTTTAGATTGGTTAGATTAAGCTTTTATAATCATTAATTATAAGGTATTCAACTTTTTTTATAAGTTGTGTTTAGTTTTAAATATTTTAAAGCTCATAACACGCTTTCAGTTGATTATTACGACTCATTTAATTACAATCGATTGAGATAGTTAAGACATAACTTGAAACCGCCTTAGTGTTAGCTTACATTTAAGAGGCCAAATTAAACTAGACCATAATTTCGACAGTGTTTAAAAAGTTTGACGAGGTTTTTTTATAACAACTCAATTCCCGTTAAATTGAAAGGTGGTAGAGGCCTTAGATCTCGCCCGGGGCGGTACCACCGCCACCCTCATAACCCGCCGTAAAACAACATGTT
>DWON01010873.1:0-10511 GCA_018251015.1 Phocides pigmalion okeechobee
TTTCAATCATTAAACTAATTAAAACAACATTTCCGGCAACGCGCCCTCTCAAATATGCGGTTTTGCTCCGACATATATAATTAAGTCAGTTCAGTATAGGTTTCAGTATTTATGAAAGTAGGTCAATAACGAGGATTAATTAAAATTAAGTCATTTTTGTATTAAAATATTGACGAAACATTTACAAAGTGTTACGACGCACTAATGTTTAGGTCACAACAAAATGACAAACAATCCAGAACATCAATGTCGTAAAGACGGAGAGCCGACATGCACGATTAATTAAGAGACGCATTACTTATGTCTCTTCTGTTCTTTTATTCACTATACGATATTTTATGTTATTAAGTTTTATGTACTGAACTGAATTTGCCAATTCTATTCTCAAAGTATGACATGTTACTTACAATAACTCAGCAACATACCTTCTTAAATGAAAAGAACGGTTTGCTGATGATATTCTCCTGGTAGACCTCGTCAGCCAAGATGAACAGGTCGTGGTTGTAGGCGAACTTTACAATTTCCTCAATGTTCTTTCGCGTCAGAACCTGTCAACAACAATACATTATTACAACCCTTATTGTTACATACATACATTGTATTTAAAGCTGAAACGTTGTCTGTTTGTTTATTTCTATATTTCTTTGACGCAAAAACTACTCATATAATGTACCTAAAATTTTGTACACAAAGAGCCTATAGTAAGTGTTTTCATTATAGAATATATATTATCACACTTGAAATTTAGCAATTACCAAAAATAGTTATACATAGTTATGGTAACCCCTTTATAACCTTTTTTAATGCTGTATTGAGTGTCCACAAAATGTGGATTTATTGCAAACATACATTGCGCGTCAATCGACAAATTAATGGTAGTATGAAATACAATTAAACCTTGATTACTCACTTTATCCACTTCATAGCATATCATATGCATCGACAAAATATATATTACAATATTAAAATTCGCATCTCCTTGAAACTCGCTCTCATGAAGTCTCATGAAAAGAGAGCTCTAAACTTCGGATTTATAGCCACTTGTATTCTTTACTTACTACTGGAATAAATTATTCAAATCGAATTAAATCGAGTCATTTATTCGGGAGCGGGACACAATGGCTACAAAGTAAGTAAATTACTTTGGAAATGAAGACGATACCTCCTCCCGAACTGGTGACGTCGATTAAGGCATTATTGTGAGACGAACATCCATTCGCACGAAGCCCCATCTTATCCGATCTATCAACATTTGTTGTTTTCGTCGAGTATCCCAAATTGCAATGTAAAGTAAACTAAATCAGCGTGATTGGATCAGAATGGAAGAAAGATTCCGTTTTATTCGCGCTGTTTGCAAGTCAAATTTCAGTTCACTGAATTTAACCCACATTCAGATTTACATTTGAATATTTTTGGCTGTTATTGATTCAAATCAGAAAGGCTCGTACAATGATGAGACGAGAACAAACGCATAAGTATATTGAGCTATTAAAAATATAACCACGATTTTATCTCTATCGCTCTACACACAAGAAACGTACCTATGCCGGTAATAGGAACGTCTCTAAGACTTTTTTCGTACAAAAAAAGGAATCTTACAAGCAGTCCAATTCTGTAACTTTGCAACCGAGAGATGTGCGTTAAAGACATAATAGTGGTATAAATACTTTTTGAAAGATATTTTATTAAAATGCATTGAACTACATTAGATTTGAATTTCTATTTAGAACTTGCACGATCTCACCAGAGACGTAACGTCGCCATATCTATCCCTAATGTGAAGAATTTCTTGCATTATAGTTGAAAGCTACGCTTGTCGGTTCACTGATATAACCATTTTAATGCACACTTAACATCAGGTGGACTGCATGCACATATTTTTCACATTTTTGCCATTTAATTTTTTTCTACAGATTTTTTCTCCTGGTCGAATAGACCCGCAATGCTGTTGTTTTCGTTTGTATAGGACAACTTACCTGTCCAGTAGGATTTCCTGGATTGATAACAACCAGAGCCCTGACGTGGCTGTCCTTGCTGGCTTGTTCCCAGCTTCTTTGCAACCCCTCGATTTGTAGCGCCCAATGGTTCTCTTCGTCCAGGTAGTAGTTGGCCTGGTGCAGCCCGAGCTCCGAGAGTGTTCCAGAGAATAACGGATATTGAGGGATTGGAATCATCACAGCTGTTAGGGACAAAAAGAAGAAAGTATGAGAACAGTAACAGACGAGCATGCCACCGGCAGTTAAATGATTGCGGCAGCCCATGGACTTCCACATCTAACTTTTAACCGGAGTAGAGTCAAACGTCGACGCATTACTTTTCCAGAGGACTAAAATAGTAAGCTCGCTTTTATCTAAATGTAGATGGTAAACGTATCTCTCGAATTGAACCATAAGAACTGTTTCACTACAAATTATGAGGAGAGCGGTGATGCCTTCCCGGTAAACCCATATTTTCACTTATCCATCCCTTTATTTTGATTCAATTTTGAGCATCTATTTGGCTAAGGTCGGTTTGTCGTTTACTACCAAACATTATAGTTTAGTACTAAAATACGGTACTCACTAAAATACTGCTCGTTACTTCCCTTAATCCGATAGAGCATTATACCCGTCTAACCAGATAGACGACAGCATTAGTGTAATAGGGAGCAGATTTTCGGCATTTCACCGCCAGATTTATGGTCGTTGAAGCCAAGCTTATATCACGCTTATATCCCGCTTATATGGTGCTTATATCGATAAGCAAGTTATTACGACGACGAGCGGGATCAATCGCTTAACGTCGATAGTAAGCTGCTTAGTTAAGTAACAGAGAATTAGGTTTATGAACGCTTTAAAACTCATTATGTTAATAGCTCATTCCAGTGTTAAAAATTCCTTCTAAACACATTGTCGAAGATTTTTATGTTTCGATAAATTTATAAATGGAACTTGCAGATAGACTACATGAGCTCCAGAATCTAGAGTCTCAAACGTTTTATCTCTCTTACAATCCCCCAAAGCCGAACCAGCAAAAGTAGGTGTAGTGATTATAGGTCCAAGAAAAAATCGTGAAACAACTCGTGTGTTTTTAGTTGAAGAGGTACGGTTACAGTTACAAGCGAAACAACAATCTTGATCCTCAAAGGTGGCAAAGCACGTACGTCCATAAATCCATCTCTAATCTTAAAGATTAAGAGGGTTAAACTGCAGTATGTCACGTACTAGACATATATGTATATTATCAAACTTCCGGCGATTTGAAGCTGACAGGAACAAGAGTCCGCCGCAAGTGAGTTCTTGAAAAAAAGATTAAGAGTGTCTTACCTGGAGGTTTCCCTCTGACATCGGCGACGAGGAGCGTGAGGATGGATTTGATAAGGTCGGAGGCGCCGGAGCCGAGATGCACCGCGTCGGCGCTCGCTGGCACTCCGTCCCGCGCCCAAAGGTATTCTGCCACGTGCTCGCGGACTGTCTGCAGCCCGTTGGACGGGGAGTACGCACCAACTGAACCGCGCCTAGGATGAAAAGTACCACATAAGTTCAAAATTAAAATCTAAGTTTGAAACGGACTCGAGTAACGAGAGTTCCATTTAAGTTCATAATCGTATTTATTGTCGGGTAACTACAAATTTACGGTTTTCAAATTTCACTGGAGAGGAGCGACTTTCTGCTATATTATGCATCTTCATTGGTCTCCACGACTCCCAGACGACCGCGATTGTTAGAACAAATGATCTTGAACATTTTTGATACCCAGAGTATTAGATACAATGCCACGTAAAGCAATATTTCATCGTGAAATCCATGTTCTTCTATTATTGTTGGCAAATCCAGTTGAATAATACATTTCGGAGCACCAACTTGCGAGTTCATTGAAAAAACATTTTAATAACCGCTTTTGCATGCGAATGGAATCGATTCGCATAAATTTACAAACGTGTCCCGGGACGTCAGTGTCATGCAAATAGAAATCAATTCGAATTTAAACCTCGCGTCCTATTGACGATTTGTTTTGAACTTGTAATAATTTATTTTTATTTATTTTATCTGTATATAGTATGTCGACGGTAGATCTTGAAAGTTGTAAACAGATGACATGATCGGACGATACACCTGATTGCCCCACCTACCTAATTCCTTTCACCTGAAATTCTTATAAAAAGGGGTGGTGGCTCTAGTTCGTTACGCATTCTCTTCGGATGCCTCGCGATGCACGGACCGCTGCCTTTTTCAACAAATCGTCCCAACTCTAGCTAATGTTATTTAGCAATATCATTATTATTATGATTGTAATACTAGATTGCTGTAGTTGTTTAGTTAAATAATTGAATTTATAATTAAAACTTCCCCCCCCAAATTCCGATATATACATTTCATTCTGTTCTTATAATTTTTGCAAATAAATTCTTACGTTAATTAAATGGGCGGCAGCTATTATAATAGTATCAAGTTAAATGAACTAATGTATAAAGTAAAGGTTTAGAGGTGGGAAAACTTTAGTACCACCGTCGCCCTCATAATAAGTCGTATCGGTGAGGTGCTGTTGCCGGCTTTATTTCGTAGCGAGGCGACCATCTTAGTCCACAGGAATATCAACGCATCTACGTTCCAACTCAGATAGGACTTCAGTCGTATTTGTGGTTGTACGTGGATGTCTGTGGGCTGTCTATTTAATATCAAGTGGTTTGCATGCTCATTTGCTACTCTTTTCACATAAATATATATAGTACGCCAACAGGTCTACACGAAAAAGCGTGGGGACAGAACACTAAAAATTGGTGGTAAAATTATCTGAGCATACGTCTGCCCGTACTACAGTTTTGATTTTTGTTTCGGAATCTACTCAAAACTGCAGTGTCAGTACAAGTAATAATAAAAAACAAGATTTGGAATCAAACCGATCAGATCTTTATCATTCTACATGATTCGTAACGAGTATGTTTCATTCGACTTCAGACTTCATTCCATCTTCAGATCTCGTTTATATGACATTGGTAACAAATGTTCTTAAGCGGCAACAACCACTTACCATCAGGTGAATTACATGCGCGTTTGCTTCTTCCATTTTATAAAAAAAAATCTTGCTATCGCGACGATAATACATATATCGTTCCCCCGTAGCAGTAGAACACGCGCCTCTGTCGGGAACGCGTGAATTAATTGTCAGACAAGCGGTTGTGGTAATTAGCATCGAAAATTACGGGAGCGAGAGAAGTCAGATTACTGAGCTGATCTACATCTACAGTGACATACATTATATGTAAATCGAGTCTATTGTGAAAATTTATTTGCGGTAGGCAAACGAGTGTGTAACCCATCTGATGTTAAATGGCGAAGTATAATCGTATTTTATGTCCGAGTATATCGTATTTCATTTAGCCGTTACCACGGGCCGTGCAACTGGTTCGAAATATCAACAATTAAAAACGTTAATTTTGAATACTCGTTATCACTAAAATGTATAAACTCTACGATGATACACGATATTTGTTAAAAATAATATATAATCGTATTATCGAAAAGTAGCAACCTGTACGATTGAACGTGAACCATTTTTAATTTTTGGAAAGATGTGGTTTCCGGTTCATTTAAAAATGATGGGACTTTCTCAGTCCTCAGGAATATAGTAATGCATCTACGACGCACTTCAACTGAAAATTCTGCTCCATATATATGGAGTTGGTTACAAGTATCCGTAGACGGCATTGACCACTAATGTTTTTTTCAATAGCTCTTTGAAAAAACTTTAGATCAAGATATGTCAATAATTACATAATTATCTGATGGGTTAGGGGTCGAATTATTTGACCATACGGCTATTCGGTTTTCTACCAACGAATAATCTATGAGACTGTTTGTATAGAAGTTTTTGCTGTTGTGTTAATGCTGACAGCAAATTCTAGCGGTGGCTTGATAAAACATAAATGTTAACGTAATAAGAAACGCATTAGGAACTTCGCCGCATTAGCTCCGAAAAACGCTCATCAAAACTTTGGTAACGGCTCATTTCTCCACTGAACAAGCGAAGTAATTATTTCGATGGCATGCAAAAAATACTCTACTCGTACTAGGTTAGTCTTTATTTGTTTGTAATTCTTTTAATTTTTAAATTGTGGACGTGGTGGACGTTTCGCTTTTACATTTTATTATACATATAACGGGTTTTGAGAAGAGTAGCAAACGAGCATGCAAACCACGTGATGTTAAGTAGTCGCAGCCCGTCTATGGTCTACGTTGCTACTCCCGAGAACTAATATGGTCGCCTCGCTACAAAGCGTAGCCGGCACCCGCACTTCTCCAACCGAAACAAAATTTATGCTTTACGGCGGATTATCAGGGAATTATAAAACCAATAATTCAATAAAATACCATGTGGTTATCTAAATTATAATACACTGCTAATTATTCCAGTATTCATTGTATTCAATTCATATAAATGATATGAATGGTTTTATTATTAATCTTGTAGATTTAAAAAAAAATATATAAGGGTATATTATATGATCACTACGTCAAGGGCAATTCCCGTCACTCCAGGAACGTAATAACAATTCCAGTAACATTCCAAAATTTATAACGTATAAGAGCCATAACATTATAATGGATCATAAAACGTAAAACTTACCAACACAACATCGCCCATAAACCCGAATCTCTGTGACGTACGTAAATTTGTCCAAAACAAGGCTGGCTCGGAATGGAAAATTTCGACAATAAGCCTCAGTGGAAATCACTTTTAATGTGTCTACTGTCTCGTAACTCATATAACCAAGTAATGTGACTTGCGAGACAGTACACACTGGAACCGTTATTAAGGATACACGTCTTGGTAACTAGTTCTTAGGAGCGATAACACGGTGACAGAGCTCTTAATAGAATATTTGGTACAGAATTCCGATGAATTTACATATTCTTCTAGTTTTCCAAGTTAAATACCATTTATTTACATAATTTATTAAGGTAATTATAACTTGGAATTTCTTAAAACTAATCATAACAATAACACTAAACGCAATTCTACGAGCTAGATATGAACCAGCCAAATATAACCATAAGTGTCGATCAATTGTGGGAGTGAATGATTGAAATTATTTGGCATTCGGACTCCACAGGCCAATGGTTTCAAACCTAAAGAGAACAAACAATAATTGCTAAAACGGTTCCAAGTCGTTTAAAAACGGCAGCTGTTTGAACATTACAAACGAACAATTCAATTTCAGTAAATTTTATTTATACATACGCTAATATTCCCCCTAGCGGCCTCCATAATACGAGCCATTTCTCCCAGAAAAATATCAAATGAGGATGCTTACTATGATAAGTCCCAAAATTACACAATATTAAAGCCGGTAGTCCCGGGATCTCCGGGATCACTGAATTATACGACATGAATTCTTTTACAGTCCTCGTAAAGCCCGCAATACAAAGCTGCACGACTTTTTAAACCTCTGCAGACAAAATTGATATAAGATCTTGACTTTATTACCTTTTAAATCGATTTTTCTAAGTGCAGCACACCAAGGAGCGTTTATGATTTTACGCTACAGATATACTCGTATATGTGGGTATAAATGTTCCATCAGAATGCTGAAACCACAGCACTGCAAATTAATGATTTATTATAATGTAATGGATGTAAAAAAAATGTATATAATGTGCAAGGGCTACCTCAGACCGCATCAAAACGCTTTCTATAGTCAACCCTAAAAAAGATTTTGACTGTAGTCAGAGCCAAAGTCCACATAAATTCCAATGAATTTTGTTCCAATTCCAACGATTTCTTAGTTAAGCCCAATGGCTTAACTAAGAAATCGAACCTGAAACCATTTGCATGTCAGACTGCTATAATAACCATTAATCCTTGCAGATAATATTATTTGCGAAGCTTAATCTTTATTTCAAATATACTGTAATCATCATACTAATGTATGAATTTATTTGTGAGTGAAAAGCGTCTATTTAAGTACAAAAAAATAAACAAATAACAAGGTTTTCCGCATTATGTCGTCGACTACTATTATTAGATAGTGTGATTACTTTAGTTAAGCAAGCCTCTATACACGTGGTACTCACGTGCAGTCTTCTAAAATCTTCTGCACTCTCTCTTTGACATCTTCCGGTATATCAGGCGAACTCATCAGCGCTGGACATGCCGCTACTGCCAAAACCTGCAAGTAACCATAACTATACTATTTCTCTTAATTAAGGTTCGATTTCATTATTTCCTAATGGAAAGCTTTAAAGAGGTCTAAGAAAGTCTGTCTGCTAAACTTACCTTCTAGGTGATAATACTATTCTTCGACAGCAGAGGTATCATCGTTTTCCTAATTCGCCGTAATATTGTTTTGGGTCAAAGAAGCTTCCATGGTAACCACACTTAAAAGCACGACCGCTACCTTAACCTTCAGGAGTAGCAATGCATCCACGTAATACGACAGACATGACTCCAGCACTGTTCAGAGTTGAATGTGATGCTATGCCTGTTGAATGTGATTTACTGCTCTGTTCTGGTCCTAAAGGTGACAAGGCAGATTCACTTTTTGAGACATTAGTTTTCACGAGCATTTATCAAATCGTATCTTTGATCGATTTCAAGCATAGAAATGTTCTACACAAAGTTGATTCCGAATGCTCAAGGGCTGCTTATTTATTACTTTTATTTAAAAAATGTTTTAACGAACCTGTCTAATAAACGTTATAGGCTTCTGTCCGAGCGCGTGGGAGTCCCCGATATTGGCGCAGACAACCCTCGAGAATGGCTTCGACACACCCTGGAAATGACATCCTCATTAAGATTATATATACCATACATATATGTGAAATATAATATGTTCGAATAAACTAGATTTTACTAAACTATATGTCAAGCTTCGTCGGAATTGATTGAGATAGCAGGAACAGCATGTCTAGAATCAATGAGCACCGCCAGGTATGCCAGGAAATGCCAAGAAAAAAGTGCAGAACATATTAGAAGACTGTAAGTACCACAGACGTGCTGGAAATTCAGATCTGTTCTGACGAAGTCTTCTCTTAACATGACTGTAATAATCTCATTAATTTGTTTAAAAAAATCGCACTAAAAACGACCCACCCTTTGGAGCACTGTTGCTACAAACGGACAAATCACAGAAACATAAGCATCAAACTTATATATACCTCCTCATATGCGTTGGGGCTTGAAAAAAACAAGCTTTTCGTACAATACTCAAAGCCAAGTATTTGCTTCTTTACATTAAAATAAATCGCTACTCTTCTGAAAAATGCAGATTGCTCGGCTTACGTTACAGAAACTTGAATAAAAGAGGAGTGCAGAATCAATGTCCTCCGAGCATCTCTCAAAGCTACGAGAAAGGAAGCGAAAATAAAACAAAACTTGTCGCCGGTACAAGCCGCAGTCGGCTTCAATGTGTGTTTAAATTTTGTGAAAACTATAAATGTACCTGTTTAAATATTTCAGATACTCGGTTAGGGTGACAAGCCGAGCGTTATTTTAGTGGCCGTAACAATTTCTGATGTTTCGTAGAACTTACTAGCTCACAATTACAGTTAAAACATAAGTTATAAATCAATATAAATTTTGAACACGCTTCTAATTTTTTTTTGCGGAAGCTGAATGAACGATCTACGATACTATCTTTTAAGAAATTATAATGTCTTTACTATTATCTGCTTATTAATTATCAATTCACAATTTTTACAAAATTCTTTACAAGCTAGTCTATAGTTCATCTGATGTTAAGTCGCACCGTCCATAAATATCTGTAAGCAACTCCATTCATAACAGGAATCACACCTGAAGTACGAAGCGATTCTATTCATGAAGATTAATATGGTTGTATTCTACATTAGTTATTTAGCAACCACACTTTTCCATCACAATAGGCCGTGGCGATGTGGCCCTGGATCTTCTACGTAGTTCCAACCATATTTGTCCCTTCTGTTGCAACCATATGTGTTCTACAGTTGTTTTTTTTTATTATTTTATATTTGCAGAATAATAAGGATTTGGTAATTTAGCCTACTTCCAGCGTGGACACCCTCACTCATTCCCGAGTGACAGAAATTCGCTGCAGTCTCGAAATTATCGCGCGGCAATTTTATCCGGAGCCCGCGAAAGCGCATCTCTGTCGATTAAACGCAGTACAACGTGGAAAACCCTCAATTATTAAATGTGCCGCTCGCCCGCTTCGGTTTCATGCCTCATGTAATTGCAATATGAGATTACAGTTTTAAACCAGCTTTAGTGGCTACAGGGAAATCTCTTTTTAATTGCGCCCCTCGACCCAGTTTTAAACTTCATAAGATACGTAAAAACATATTTTGGCATCTTCTTGCGCAGAGGTCAGATGAAATCTCGCTATAACGCTATCTTCACTGTATAAAAATGTGTGACATTGCGAAGTTAGCTATATTAAAGGAAAGGTGGTAGAGCCGTTAGAGAGTTACCGAGTTAGAGGATACACATTATTGGAGGCGACCATCTTAGTCCTCAAGAGTAGGAACGCATCCGCGTCCATCCTTAAATAGAAC
>DWON01010874.1:0-10511 GCA_018251015.1 Phocides pigmalion okeechobee
ATTTGAGATCGGACGTGGTTGTCCATGGGCTGCAGTGACCACTTAACATCAGGTGGCCTGCCCGTTTCTTACTCTTTCATAATAATAACAAAAAAAACTTTAAGCCGTCACGTTTAAGAGATAATTAGATGTAAATATAAATTATAAAACTTTACGATAATCATTGTAATCATTTTAGTATGTTAATATGTATAAACTCTGCTACGAAATTGGTTTAACAATGTAAATCATTGTAATCTTTAAAAAGTGATATGTAATTTATATAAAAGATGGTGGTCAGTTTTACTTTATTAATAAGGAAAAAGGTAATTTCCTATACGTTTGTTTTTTCGAGTTGTTTCAATGGGTGTCTTAGCAAGAGTATTAAATAAAGGTAGTGACGCGATGCAAACGTGCAAAACATCGCTACACTAACAATAGTGACCCACTCTATTTACAACTTACTCTATTGTAGAGTTGGCGCGTTTATAGAAATGGCCTACTTATGCCACCTAGGACGTTTGCGGCAGATAAGTTTATGTCACTTTTTATTAATAAACTAGCCTTGCTTACAAGTCGATATTACAATACAATAAATCATGCAGCATGCATATATTATGTTCGAGCTAAGGTAGGATTTTAGTCATATTTGTGATTGTACATGGATGTCTATGGGCTGCGACTACTTACCATCAAGTGGTTTGCATGCTAGTTTGCTACTCTTCTCATATAAAAAATGAAGCTGTATTTTTACGAAGAAAAAGAGATCATAAATTCATAGAGAATATCTTCTTGTATTTTATCCGGTTTTATAGAAAAATAACCACTTTTACTGCATTAATCTTAGAGTACACAGCTGCATATATACAGCTCCAATGTTACCATATACGTATCTTCAAAAAAATCTAGAAAATAAAAAAAAAAAATTGTTTCATAAAATCAAACAATTTTAATTTTCTATAAAAATCTAATTTCCATTTTGGAAATGCTCACTTACGCTACGTAAAAAACCTATCTGTAAAATTTTAGGGTTTTAGGTTCGAAAATTTCGGCTGCGCGCTCTACTCTGGTTCTGTTAACCAAGTATCTCACTCTTGCATATAAACAGATGAACACTTTATTTAAAAATATACGCATAATTATGGCACTATTATGTATATATATACATCTTTAGTTACATAGAAATTGTAAGAAATATTTTTAGAATAAATTTGAATATGTTTTCTATTAAAGAGATATCTTAACGCTTACGTACTATCGTCATTACCAAAATTTAAAAATCATATTGTTGCTAATCATCATTACAACTTTTTACGATTTAATACATAGTTACAAAGTACATTTTTTGTTTTAAGAAACAAGAGTAATTAATTGAATGATAGTAACCAAAAAAAACCGCAGAATTGAGAGTCCTATTGTAATTTGTCATTCATATCACACGTTTTTTTTTCAAAATTTTCATAAATGTCATACTTTTTTTTTAATCGGGCATTCACGTAATTTTTTGTTGTATTTTTTTAATTTGCCGTAAAGACATGTCGCGTATAAAGCCGAAGCCTGCTCGTACTCTACTTAGCGCGATAGCACTGCCACCTGACGACATGATTGTTTATTATTCCTATTAGAGCCCGTCTTCTAACGGCATATCGCGTGATCTTTATTTGTATGGACATAAGGTTCAAAATCGTACAGTTACTATACTGTGTGCATCATAACAAATCTAATACGGTGTCGTGTTTCATTGCTTTTGCATTCAATTGCCCTTATTTATTTATGTGTTCCTAATTTAAAGTGCGCACATTGCGCCGCGGTTTATCGATCTTAAACGATGGACAAGGTTGAGCAACTTTGGGTGAGGTCGGAAATTGGATGGGTGACCGCGGGTGGTCAAAATCGACAAAGGTAGCGCCGCTATAGGTACAACCACCGCCTTCATTATCCGCCTTAAAGCAACTTTAATGTATTGGTTAAAAAGATGTAATAGTATCAAGCGTTACTTTAAAAATTTAATTGCATAAAAGATGGCGTAAAAGATGTAATTGCATTACAAACGAAATGTAGTTAATAGTATCAGGCTTTACGGAATTCCATGCTATTAAGTAGTTGTTAAAAACTACTTCGCAACAATCCGCCACCACAATGTATAATGGTATATATTTCAAAGCATGCACTAAGGGGGATAGGAAAAAGGGATGTGATTAAAAATATATACCATTACACATATTAGTACCAAAAAGTGTTTGGGGCGAAAAATATAATTTTATCAACAGTAATTTTAACATCAACTTAATGAAATGTAGTTTAACACTTTGACTTCGATCTGACTGAGCGATGACTGATGACTGAGATCGAATCAGGATTGCGGGAGGCAGTCTTAACTAGAGCTCTTTTCTGTAAACTGAAGATATGCCGACAATTCAAACACGTAAAACATTTACGAATACACAGACGTTGTTTCTCTCGCAGTCTTATAGCTCCGACGTAACCACAGCACTTTTACGTAATCCATACAAATTTGTCGGTACAACACAGGTTTGTAGGAGATACGAGCGCGTTACGCCTAGAATTACACAGCAACGTAGCCGCAGGGAAAGTGTTAAGCAAAGCGTATACTTGGAGTCAAAGCGATTTTCTTAGTCTTCAGAAATAGGACATCTTAGTAACACTTTTTATAAAACTTTACCTGTGTTTAAATTATCTAACACTATACGCTGCAGTGAACATCGAGTGGCCTGCATGCTTGTTTGCTACCTTTCTAACGTATAAAAGATGTACTCGACCCTCGTTTAAAACTTACACCATATCAGTACACTATCAAAAGCAGACAGCATTCCCAATTATAAGCTCGCCACTTTAATTACACGTGTTTTGCTTCCACAAACAGATTATAATCTTACAATATAATAGCCCGCGATTACAACACAACTTTTCCCCGCATACGACTACACGACGGTTATGTAACATGAAATTAACTTTTTGTTCGCACGTTGTGCGTTGAGACTTCATTTTGTTCTATCGCATACGAGAAGACTAGAGAATCGCCTTTTTACTGACAATACGCAATCTATTTATTTAAATGTTTCTTTAGTAAATTATTAATTTATTTTGCCATTTATTTATATAATTATTTATTTGTTTATTTAGGCGTTAGAAAATGTGTGATTTATTTATTTATTGAAATATTTGTTTAGTCACTTATTTATTTATTTAGACGTTTGACTAAGCGCTACTTATTTTTTTAAATGTTTATTTAGTCATTTATATATTTATTTTTACCATACAAAACGTAAAGGAACAAAAGGCGGACTTTAATGCTAAAAGCATTATCTCCTAATCAACCTTTGGGCAGTGCTCTTTGTGTTTTGGCAGCTACTCCTGAGATCTAAGGTCACATGTAAGTGTTACACTTACTTACGTGTGAGGCGACTATCTCAGTCCTCAGGAGTAATCTCAAGTAGAAAGATGTATTGAGTAACCTCAATACATCTTTCTACAAACTCTTATAGCAGTTCAGTCCTGATTGAGATTGTATGTGAATATCTATGGACTGCAGCGACTATTTAACAGATGGCCTGCACGCTCGTTTGCTAATCTTCACACATGAAAAATATATACCATAAAGTCACTAGAACCTAATGTATATAAATTAGTGCTAAAAAAAGTTGATGCCTGTTGATGATGATTGATGATGTATGCCTCTATTTTGGATATTCACAAATCTTTAACCTCAAAAATTGTTTGGCCTCGCTCGCCTTGTCACGATAGAACAAGTGTTTCTGATACGCACAAAGAACGTAGTAATTTCACTTCTTCGTAATATCGTGTTTGTACTATTGATTTGTTCCAAGAAATCATTCTCTTCCTTGATTTCGGTATGAGGATTGGATTGTCAGCGACCGACAGTCACTGAAGACAAATGTGAAGATTTCCGTTAATAAGCTTTCTTATGTGAATTGTAAGGTTGTAAGGAGAGGAACGAAATCAAACCATCTCGAATGCTCAATCGATACTGATTTATTAATATTTCGGAGACGCAATTTATAGGTTCGTTACATTAGGATTAAACATTACATATACACTACAGAATACGAGAGCAAACTTGCGACTTTGTCTACGTTGTTTATTCTATGTGAATACCACACCAGAACCATAATACCATTTTAGTAGCATGCCAATTGTATATCACCATAAAATACCCATAATTATGTTTTTATGTGGGATGAGTAGCAAACGAGCGTGCAGACCTCAAACCTCAAACACGACTGAAGCCTTATCGGAGATTATACGTTGATGCATGCTACCTCTGAGGACTACGCCGGTTACTTGGCTTCTATTTGTAGCCGACAACCGCAACTTTCCAAAGAAAGCACAATTAAGACAGGTTAAGAGGAAAGGAATTACCTCCTCGATCGAGCAACCTGTCATACGGCTATCACTATGTATGTAATGAGTAGTCACGATAAACACTTTTCAATTAACAAACACTTAAAAAAGAATATAACAAAAAATTGCGACGATAGAGTGAGAGTGAGAGTGAGATATTAAAATTATGGATTTTACTGGAGACAATTTTAAAATTTTGATCATTTTTTAACTTTTTACATATACCACGTTAAACTTTTATGACATGTTTTAGATGAATTAACATTACATTAATTAATCTACAGGTTTTTAAATGAAAAATTGTATATTTGTAAATTTCACATTATCGTGGCAAATGGTCTATACATATATTGTCTAAAAACATTTTCTTCCTTCTGGGGCAGTCGAGTATTAAATAATCATGTGAAAAAAATCTACGATTTGTTTAACGCTTGTGACTGCGGCGCGCATATATTAAATCGAGTCAGAATTTCGGGAGGCAGCTTTAAGTGGAGCTCTTTTCTCCAGACTGAAGATACGCTAACAATTCACACAACTATTGTATTTTTTTACCATCCGTAAAAAAATTACGAATACGCAGACGTTTCCTCTCGCAGTCTTGGAGTTCCGACGTAAACACAGCACTTTTGTTCGCCCGTAATCCATACATATTTGTACGTACAACACAGGTGTGTACAAGCCGCAAGCGCGTTGCGCCAAGTAATACACAGCAGTGTTGTATACCGCAGCGAAAGTGTTAACTTATTAAATATACCACGTTATACTATTATGTTTTAGTTTAACTAACATCACAACAATTCATGTAAAGGTATTATAAATCTTCAAACTAATAATCATATTTAAAATACATGGAAAGTTGTATATCTCGTAATGTCAAGCTATCGTAGCAAATAGACTATACATACTTTAAAAACATTTTCCTCCTTCCCGGGCAGTCTGGTGTTATATAGTCATAAGATTTTTTCCACGATTTGTTTAATCATGTGTCTTTTTGTGTTGCAGATTATGTTCCGGGGCGGCGTCGTGGGCGGGCTGGACGCGCGCCGCGACGCCGCGCTTGCACGCGTGCTTGTTCGCCTACAAGCACGCGCGCGTGGCCTCCTCGCCCGTCGTCGTGCTCAGAAACTGCGCACGCAACACACTGCCGCCAGGTTTGCTGCTCTTTGCTGTTCTTTTGACACTGGTCGCCTTTGTGTTGGTCATTCCACAGCCATTATGAATTAAATAGTCATGTTGAGGCTAAGAGTTCGGTCCATCCCAAGGACATCTGTAACCAATTCCTGTTCCTATTTCGAGTTCAGATTCGAATGTTGTATGGTCACGTTGTACGTGATGAGACAGTTTTACGTTCAAGTTTGAATGATACAGTGTAGTACTTTGGTATGACGTAAGCACCAAGTCAAACAATTCATCAGAGCCCTCACCATTATAAAGTTAGTAGAACACAGAACATTTGTTCTTCCTGTGTAAAATGTTATACATAGTAACGCTTGTTATGTCCAGGTGTGACCAGCGCAACGTGCGGGCGTTCCTCGCCGTCCGTGACTGGCCCTTGTAGTCAACATGTGCTCTTGTTGTACCAGATATAATGTTATATAATGCTCGTTATGTCCAGGTGTGTCCAGCGCAACGTGCGGGCGTTCCTCGCTGTTCGCGACTGGCCGTGGTGGCGTCTTCTCGTACGTGTCACGCCACTTCTCGCCGTCCACCGCACGGAGCACAGGCTTAAGCAAGCACAGGTCAGTACCTTAATCTTTGTTTAATTATTCCCATTAAATTAACAAACGCACAGACAAACAAACAAGCATCTAAGTTTATATATTGCGGGGTATATTTGCAGGGTACTAGTATCCGCAGGCTAGTGATATATATGTACATATGTACATCCTACTAATATTATAAATGCGAAAATGTGTGTCTGTTACCGTTTCTCATAAAAATATATAAATATCTTTGTTCTTTATATTAAAAGTCAGTGTGTCAGTGACGTCATTGATAAAAGATTTCGATACAGGGTCATCGGTTAACTGTGGAAGAGGTCTTTTTAATAAATGCTTGGTTTTGGAACACATTTCGAGCACATGGCGATTCCGAGTGATAAGAATTTGTTACGATTAAAGCTTGTAATTGTTAGCAGTGAGACCCTTTTGCTTATTATATCGTGGGGGAAATACTGTCAAAGATACCTGGTTTCGTGGGGAAAGTACTTTCAGAGGTACCTGTCATAGTGGGGAATATGCATTCAGAGTGCACTTGGTACCGTGGGGAAAATACTTTCAGAGGTATTTGTACCGTGGGGGAAAACTTTTAGAAGTACATGCTAACGTGGGGGAAATACTTTCAGAAGTGTTTGGTACCGTGGGACCAATACCGGATGATGTGGGATAGATAGATACTAGATTATGTGGGGTTATAATACTCGGTAACTGAATGACTATGATGGTCACTTCGTGTGATGGTACCGTGGGAGAGATGCCGTGGGATAGATATAGGATTATGTGGGGGTTAGTACTAGTCGCTTCGTGTCAGTAAGCCGGGAACCACACCTTTCCATCAAAAGAATTGCTTCACGCCTAAAATGGGCATGACGAAGACACTCGCCGATCAAAGTGTTCCACTACCAAATGATGATTAAATTCGAATTTGATACACTCTCCGGGGAGATAACGAAATGGCCTATTTCGAAACAGGGTTATCAATGTGGGATAGCACCCCGATTCGTCTCGAACGCGTTTCAAAAGTGCAGCAAAGCGAGACGATCGACAAAAACGCAACGCATTATAATGGTCCACGAGGCAGGAACGGATTTCTTCAATCATTTCTTTTCGATAAATCATAAAATATGATTGCAAAGTCGCGGAATTTCTACATTTTGTTAAAGTGAAAAATAAACTCATAAATACTTCCGAAGCTATAGCGTGAAGCTTCCCGAACATCAGCTGCGGTTCTGTGATGAGAGTAGCAGTCGCAGCAGATTTTTTAAATTAGTGTCTTGTTACCACTGTTTATCCCATTATGGACCGCAGCTACGTTCAAGATGCCTCGAGATTCACCTCTTTGTGATATTTTGCGAGTTCGCCTCAAAACCGTAAAGACGTTGACAAAGCTTCATGATGTACTTCTCTGAATCAGTTTAAGAGTTTACCTCGAAACCGCAGCGGACGTCCACGAAGCTTCATGACACACCTCTCTAAAGCATTTTACGAGTTAGCCTCAGTACCACAGCTCGCGTTCACAAAGCTTCATGGCACATCTTTTCACATTCATTATTCACTTTTCTGAAGCATTTTAAGAACTTGTCTGAGAGTTTTAGGGCGCAGTTTGCTTTTCCGGCAACAGTTTTTTATCGGTCATGGAAATCTGACGCCGGCTCCCGGTCTATAACAACTTCCTTCGAATCAAATTGGATTCGTTATAATGACAAATATTTTATTTCGAGGAACGAATTAGTTTTTCGAGTAATATTCTCTTTTTGAGATAATAGTCCTCATCAATGTTGGGACATCAATGTTTTGATTTATAAATTATATCTATCAATCTGAGCTCGAACGATACGTTGCTACTCCTGAGGACTAAGATGGTCCACTCGCTTCAAATGTAGCCGGCAACCGCACCTTTCCAACTGAAACACAAGTAATGTTTTACGGCGGATTACGAGGGTGGTGGTGATACCTCCCCGGCCGGACCATAGTTCTCCCACCTTTAAGACTTTACTCGCAGCTTTGTTTCTTTTCAAAATTAAATTAATGTTTCCTTTCAATGAAATTTGCTATCTCCAGTATTCAAAGTACTTTTCCTCCAGGTGGCGTAAAATCCCTTTCATGCCACACGATCTGGACTCAATTATCGTACTCGTAAAGACTGAAAAGAATCGCAATCAGACACCAGGCACCAAGTGTAGTGCGTTCTGTGAGATTACGTATTGTATATGACGAATGCGTGTGCGCATCGAATGTAGGGTTGTCACCTAACTGTTTTTTTATGGACATGTTTGATTTCTAGATATGTGTATGATGTTATGCGTATAGCAGATATGTTTTCTACTTTTTACTATATATTCAATACAAACAGAATTAAATTTTAAAAACTATTGTTTAGAGTTCTATTGCGTTAATTAAGGCCCTTCATTTTTTTCTTATTTATCTGACGTACAGATAGCGGTATGTTATAATTTTATTTAATATGTAGACTAGCCGTTACCCGCGATTTCGTTCACATAGGTATAAATTTTTGGGTATTTCCAGATTTTTTAACAGCCAAAGTTCGCACGTATTTACTTACACTCGTAACCTTAAAATGGACATATCTTTTCTTATTATATAAGCCAATTGAAATTAAACAAATACTAAATATTTAGTAAAGCTGCAAAATTAGCGAAAATTGCTTCGACAACACTTAAGCCATTTCTGCGACTAACGTATACAAACATACAGGCACACAGATAAAAAATCTAACAACTTTTGTTTTGTGCTTGGTACCTCCCCCGTTCTAAAGTGCTATAGTTCTGCCACCTTTTGATTTTTTTGTTAAAATAAATTTCTTTGAAATATTTTTGACAACCCTAATCACGGCCACCTGATTGCACTTTCACCAGCTCACCATTCCACCTTTACGTCCCACCGCCATTCAGACGTCAACAGCACAATGCCGCCACTAAGTGGGCAAAAAATAAGCAAAAAGTCCAACGCCTTAGGCTTTCGATCGTATACCAGATATTAAAATAGTTAATAAAACTTTTTGTGTTGAAAGAATAGCAAACGAACGTGGACATCTACGTCAAAAACTCAAAAACGACTTAAAATCCTGCCTAACGTCGTGCATAGATGTGTTGCTACTCCTGATGATACAAATGTTTGTCTCATTTATAAGTATAGTCGGCAACCGCACCTTTTCAAACGAAACACAAGTAATGCTTTACGAGAGATGATCTTCTTTTTTTTATTATGAAAGAGTAAGTAATGGGCATGCAGGCCACCTGATGTTAAGTGGTCATTGCAGCCCATGGACAACCACGTCCAATCTGAAATAGAACAGAAGTTCAATTTAAGGTTGGACTCGGATGCTTTCCTACTCTTGGAGTAAGATGGTCGCCTCCAATAATGTGTATCCGGCGACCACATCTCCCCAACCGAAACACAATACATGAAGACCATGTTGCTTTACGGCGGGTTATGAGGGTGGCGGTGGTGCCGCCTCGGGCAAGCTCGGTAACGGCTTTACCGCCTTGCAAATGTGCCAGCACCTCTTCGACCATAACACAAAGAGTTGTTTTACGGTGCATTACAAGGACGAGAGGCAGGAGATACTGAAGATTTAGTCGGGCCCCGAACGGTCGTGACGTCATTAGGAGTCCAACTCGGGACTGTACATACCTACATATTTGTCAATCAAGAATTTTGTCTCAATTTCGTTAGTCACTCGTGGTAGCGGGAAATACGTAGGTATGTATTGAGAAACGCTTCCTGTATCTTGTAAATGCGGATAATTGGGTCAGTGGCCGGTAGCAAAGATCATTCAGTTGCTTTGCGCCGATTGCGTAACATGTGATATGTTCTATCGGTGTTTGAAAATAACGGTTTTGTATAAAAAAATAACTACTGAAGTTTCGCTGCCTTTTCTCCAAAACGTAACACAATACGATTCGGTGGTAGTTTATTGATGTTCAGAAAGAATTTTGTAAAAATCTGTTTTGTATAGAAGATTGACTTTGATGTTACTTCAAAATTGCTTAAAATAATTTTACCCCCCTGTCCCACAAACACACATACTAAAGCGCGCCCTCACACATGCACGCATGCATACGCACACGCCCGCACACACAGGCGCACACGCCCGTGCCCGCACGCATGTATGAATGCACGCACGTACGCACGTAAAATTACGTATTACTATACGGTACATAACAGGCGTGTAAGGCAAGACCGCAGCTGAACACATGCATTTATTATTTCTCATAAAGAATTTACAAAATTCATTTACTGAGAAAACATGCTTAATTAACAGATATAATTGCATTGTATATCTATAAATACTATGATGATGAAGTAACATTATGTATGTATAAATAGAGCCGTTAGAGCTCGTCCGGGGCGGCACCACAGCCATCCTCATAACCCGCCGTAAAGCAACATGTTCTTCATGTTATTGTG
>DWON01010875.1:0-10511 GCA_018251015.1 Phocides pigmalion okeechobee
TTTTTTCGCTGACGTAGACCCCTTGCAGGTTGTCATAGACCCCTAGGGGTCGATATAGACCACTTTGGGAATCACTGTCCTAGAGTCATTATCGATAAAGGTAATTATAAATAATGTGATTAACAATTTGGATGGCAACGAATGATTTAGTACTTTAAAGTTTCTTAAGTAACCAATAACTGTAGCTAAATTTATTATTATTTAAACAAAGAACTTGTAATCGTTATTTACTCAAGAAGGTAATGTAAATCCCTGCGATAACATTCTCTTTGCAAATAACTTTCCAATCAGTCAACGTAAAGGTCTTTCGAATGTTTGAGACATTCCAACAATAGTTGTCGAACAAAGGGGAGTCTCGGGACAAAGAGCTCTTTATCTGGAGCCTGCAAAGAGTGGTACAAAAAACATTGGATATAATGGCGAGCGGTTGTATTTGTAAATAGGCGGCAGGTAGAAGGTTGTAGGTGTATTGGGGTATTTACGAGCTCAACGGTTTTAAGAATTTTTTTCACCGTTCCAAGGTACCAAAATCCGGAGACATAATGGTTACGCGATGCACCTTTCAATTTTCCCACTGCCCGATATTGAAAAGGGACTATTCTGCGAGGATCTCAAAATTATTTAATTTTATATTTCTTAGCTACTTACTTGTTACGCAAGTATTTTGTATAAGTTGTCATGGTTTGTTAAGGTTATGACTAAACTTACTACTATACTATATTTTTTTTAAATAGATACTACATTCCATAAAATAAGATATAAACTTAAAAAACCTGCTTTAAGAATGGTAGGTACATATTCCACGAATGAGATAAGACCTATGTAAAATCCGTCTCTTTCAAACAAGGAAATAAATAATACCCATAACCTGTACGCACGTTTTGAATACGAAGCACACTCAACCCCTTACATTATGTGCTTCACAGAATATAAAGCAGGGCAGCCCCAAGCAACAAGTGGCTTACACGCAACATAAAGAAACCACAAAAAACTGTAAGCAGGTAGCGCATGAGCGGAGCAAACGATTTACAACTATGTGAATTAGCTAATAGAACCGGTTTTACTTCGCCACTCGAGTGGGGTTTTGAAAGAGCGGAGTCAACCGACTGTGATCCGTATTACGAAGGTTATAAACTCGTTTCTAAGAATATCGTCTAGATTGATGCGAGCCACACCAGTCACACCACTTAGCCGCGTCTGTTCCTCTGTTCCTTACCCCTGCTGAGATTTGAAAAGGATTTGTCAAGTAATAACATCACGAGTGGTGAGATGCGTTCGTTAAAATGAAATTAATAGTCCGAGGCTTAAACCTTAAATATGACTGTTATTATGTACTATTCTATTTATACATTACATATATAATCGGCTTAGATATGTATATCTTTTATGTACATTTTAGTTAGCTTTAGGGTTGTTCAAATCCAAAGTCCGAAAAGTTAGCTTAAAAAGAATTTTGTTGTTTCATTATTGAACAACATATTAAAGTAAAATTAATAATTTATTTTCTTTTCCATGCTATAAATATTGTTTGTTGTTACTGTTACAAAGTATATTTACTTCCTCCAAAAACAAGTAGAGTAAAGCTACTTTTACTTTTCAAAGAAAATTGCCCGGTGCAAATAGATTAGATTCTTGGTGTCACTACCGCACTCCGTGAACAAGACTAGTCTTTCAACTGTAGTGGGAGTCATACGGGTGCACGCAACATTGCTAACTGGTTTTGCTTATTTTCCGTATAGTGTAATTATGGAGGTAGGAACCATTGACTTAAGCAGTAAAAGGCATAAGGGAAATTCAACTTACCTTGTAAAGCAACGCTCCATACTTAAATCGCACTCGAATATCTACTTGTTGATGCTAAGAGAATTCTAGTCACAGATATAGGTACATAAACATAATATTATTATGTATTTACTTGAAGTGCATAAGACATTTATAATTGTAATACTGTGCATAATTCTAGAAGATATCCTTTAATTACTATTTGTTATGATAAATGGAAAATAGAAAATAATTCTTCATCTTACGTAAAAACATTCATATATTGAAATAACAAGTAAACTCTCGTTAATAAGTTGCCACGTTAATCCAGTGTTGCCAAACGCAAAAATGATCGTGATTGGTATCAGGAGCATCATACATGTGATGATTTAGAAGTAATGTGTTAAAGGTAGCTAGCTACTCAAAATTCTTGGACTAAACGTACTAACGTTTAAATTTAATGTTTACCATCCACTGTTCAAATGCGAATACTAATGTATTTAGATAAATAATTATACACATACGATAGACGATGTGTTTAAAGTAAATTGGAAGGCAAGCAGCTACGAAGCGGGTCAATCAAGCGCTGTACATCGACAATCCAGTGATCAGATGTTCAATGTTCCTGCAATGCTAATACCAAAAGCTGAGGGAAACTGATTGTGAGTTACATTTGTAAGTTCCATTTTACTCCCGAGACCCAATCGAGCTGTCCACGATAGGGAGATGGAAAGGGAATATATTCTTCAGACAAATACATCTGCTCATAGGACGCAATATTAACTACGCACTTCATTGCAGTTAATAGTCAAAGAAAGAAGTCGGTGTAAAAATAATAAACGTAAGCAGATATGTATCACGTATCATAATTGTTTACTTGTGACGAGAAATCGCACAGCAATATAAATAATAATATATTATTATTAGATTTTATTTATACTCCGTCAAATTTATATAAATATTCCGTTTTTTTTACATTTGTCTTAATTTGTAAAAAAGCTGCACATCGTCACAATACTACGATTGTCTCATTAAAATTCTTACAAAAACATGATACATAAGTCATTTGGTTTCTAAAATAGCTCAGTATATTCCTACCAATACTAAAATATGTAGGTAAATTTTCAAATAACATTTCCTCTAAATAGAAAAGAACTCTTCACCTACTACTTAAGTGAAACTAAGTTGAGACATGTCCCAATTGAATACTATGCAGGTACATAATTATAGATTTATCATTCAGTTACATGTACTGCTAGACATAATTAACCCCTAGTAAAATACAGGTTGTAACATACAGACAAACAAATGGACATGACGAAATTATCGTACCTAATAACTTAATCGATCCAAAAATCAAGATATAAAAACCAAAAATCAAGTTAAACAACAAACTTTAAACTACCTAAATTGATAAAAAAACATGTTATGTTTTTTTATAACAATGTAAAAAAATGTTATAAAAAAGTTAATAAAATTATCACTAGCACATCCTAAAACTGGAATATAATAAAATACTTAGAGAAACTTGCATGGTAAATGTAAGAGAATTACGTTTAAGGATGTTTGTTCTATAATTGTCGAGATTCATTATAAACTGTTATTATAACAAATTAATTTTGTATGTAAAGTTGACCACAAACCATATTGAAAGGCACCCGTATGTAGACGGGAGTTTAAATTTTCTTTAAATAAAGTGTCAGTTTTTGGAGACAACGCCGCGTTCAAGAGTTTGTTTTGGTTGATCATCAAGTTGTGTGGTAGAAAACTTTTACTGAACTAATTTTTGATTGTGTCGCTTTCAATTTAGCAGTTGAACAACGGAAAATGATTCTTGTGATGTGAACACGTTATAAGTATGAAAGTTATATACATAAATAAATAGTTCTTTTGAAGTTATTATTATGTAGGTGTATATAATCTTGATTTACATGAACTATCCAGAAAAAAAAATAGTATATTCATAATGTATAATTGCATTTACATGGGGTGAATATTACCAATTAATACAAAAAATCGTTGTCAGTTTGTCGTACTACCTACCTACTTGAATTATCCACAACATTTAAATATTTACTTCTTAATACTTAAAACTTTATCTTATTTTAAGGATAAAGTTGATTTATGGTAGTAATAAGTAGATACGTATTTATTATGTTTTTGCTGTTTAATTTGCAATTAGTGGGCAGTCGTAATCTGTAGAACGAAGGTTATTGACCTTGTACATTTTTCGTTAGTTCCTAGTAACAGCTATGGAGGGTAAATAAATTTTGGGTTAAATATATTTCAACTTACCTTCAAGAACAGATCACCAAAATCGTACAGTGCAGACTGGTGCATTATGGCTGTAGACATTATGGAAGATCAACTCGACACTAATTTTGATCCAGGATTCGGTGCTTATTTCGCGTAAGATTGCAAACAGATCCACTTGTTCACGAGTTTGAAACGTAAAAAACTCACTATAATTTCAGTGAAGCTTCTGAAAGTCCATTTGATTTAGGTACAGGAATTTATGTTTTTTGTAAATAGCCGTTGAAATAATGAAAGAAATAGATGCGTTTTTGTTTTTTGGTTCGACGACCACAGACTAAGTCGAACTAGTTGGCCGGGGCGGTATTTTTTTTTCAATGCCCTTCACGATTGATTGAGACCAATCGGTATTCTTTTGAACACAATTTCGCAATCGCTGCGAAAATGTACAAAACAGTCCTTTGTTTCGAAAAGTCTTCTTCACTTTATTTTCTGCGTCTATACGGAAATTCACAAATATTGGTCAAACTTTACGCGAACTGCATCGAAATAAACTTTGGGTAATTAATACTTTTATTTGCCTCGAATTTATACTCCAAAACTTTTATTATTTGTTCTGGCTGTATAAATCGCAAGTTCAAAAATAATCGTAGTCTCAATGTCCGCGCAAAACGCACCACACGTTCATTCCGTATCACGCTTGCTCGCGCACTGAGCCTGCAATTTGGTTCGCCCGTGACTCGTGAGCCGGCAGCGGGCGGGTGGATTTTGTTTTCAAATCAAACAGCACGATCACGTTTTGGAGCGAGATTCGTTTTTCACTCGGGTTTGTTCGTGTTTCATCGGGAATATTCGGCGGCGTGTTTTGTTGTTAATCTGTACGAACCGAACTGCCAAGTGCCAACCCGCTACAACATTGATAAAAAAACAGCATTGCCTGGTCCTAATATAAACACTATAAGTTTGATATACCAAAACAACATCACTCCTTAATATCACTATTTATCATATGAAATGCTAGTAAATCACGCTGTATTTGTATCTAGCAAGTACATTAGGAAGGTGCTTAAATTATATTTAAGTGGATACCCGAGTATTAACGCATTTCCAACCTTTATATCTAAGTTTGTTTTGATAATGTTAATGCCATAGAATTCGACGTCAATATAGCTATACTTAATAATATTCTGCAAGTTGGTAGTAAACAAGTCATATAAAAAATATAGGTAAATATTTAAATGTACAGTTATAAACTTACAATAATATTTATCGTCTTAATTTTACTATTAAATATCTGTAGAATTAAAAAAAAAGAAGTATAAACCCACCCTACCCAACACTAAAAATGCTCTCAAAATAGATTATGCTTTAAGTAGGTTTTATTTCGTAAATGGTAAAAAAAGCATAACTACTAGATATTAGAATTACGAATTTTAATATATGAGTACCGCATGTAATATCTATCTATATATAAAAATCTAAAGTATAATACAGGCAAAAAAAATTGATTTGGTCCTAATGTTCTATAAGGTTAACACAAATGGAACTTTGTAGGACATAGGCAAGTAAACATTTTTTGACAAGCTGCCATTACTAGATAATCACACAATATTCGTTTAGCAGATTTAATTGCCTATAGGTTTCGGCGAGGAAGTTCTAAAAAATGAGTGGCCAGAACGGTGAACAAACACAAAAAGTTGTAATTTTAGAGCTGGTTCGACCAATCGAGGTATTTGCAGCCCGCGCCTGTTTTTGTACTGAGCTTCCATTACAGGAGAGCTAGCGATTTTTAATTTGTGTCACTTAACATTAAATGCTGATAAATATCATTGTAATTAAAGGAATCGATCTTATCGTACATGTCCTAAAAGTTCGTAAAATATAAAATAATTGTATTAAACTTTGCTTCAATATGTCATGTTAATTAAACCTACGTATATTGTTTTAATTACTTTTTTTCTTCGATTTTCGTATACGATTTTTTTCCATGTTATTTCCATGTAATAAAAGAAGTGCGTTGAACCTTTATTAGGTCTTTTGTTCAAGAGATTCTCATAGAGGGCGGTATTGGCTTTTGAATTTGTAACATTCCTTAATATTCTACAACTAACTAAAAGGAACTAAAAGTAAATATTTTATGGGAAAATAGTAGATTCTGTAACAAGGGTGTTAAATAATGTTTTACGGCGAAGGCGTCACTGTGAAGCTAGATTTATAATTCGAAAATAAAATTAGTTTTCATATTATTTTCTATAAATAATATTTTAATACATAGAAATATTTCATATATAGTATTATTATACAAGAAACGAAAAGTAAGAAAAGATTGTATCCATTTGGCCGCAGTTATTTTATCCTCGAGCGATGCATAAAAAAATGTCGCTACATTTGGAATTATCGAAAGAGGTGATTATTGTGTAATATGCTTCCAGTCACCTCGTACTGTTAGGAAGACAAACATTCCTAGGATTGAGACATAAGAAACATTGTTAGGTACATCAAACTATTATGACGTCACATAATGTAAAATGTAATGCTTATCACGCCTAACGCATTATGCCTGGCTTTATTCTGAAACAAATAATTGTCGTTGACAACTTTGATCGGACAAATTTTCTTTAAACTTGTAACTTAACCCGCTCCGTTCATGATCGTAGTTAAGGAACGTTCGCCTCTTCCCCCGAGCAACTTTTTATTATGGCATTCGTTGGTTGCAAACCAGTTTGACGGTTTTAGTGTTATGCGCTATGTTGCACACCGAGCTTACGGGAACTGGAGTCTGGTTCAACTTCAACCCATCTATCTGCTATCAGGGACACGAAGTCAAAATGTCGTTCAACAGCTTCGTATATTTGAGTGCTCTACTATTGTTCCGAGCGTATTTTAAATGTAGAGTTATGTTTTACGTAGGTTACGAAGTTCCTTCTTAGGAAGGAAGAACTGTGGCATGGATGACTAGGAAACGTAATTTGAAATATAATGTTGTTTTAAAGACAAAGCGATTATAGTAACTCTAATGAATACAACATTTTAATTAAAATGAAAATATTTTATAAATAGTACATAGGTAATTAATAAAATATTTATATATTTATGAAAGGTTTTAAAATAGCAGCATGTTTAAAAATTAGTTAAGCCTGTTATTCTTACTTCTTCTTTATAGAAGTACAAAAATTAATATCACAATGAACTTATTGTGAAATGTAATTCAAAACTTTTTTAACTTATTAGAAAGAGAATTTTAAACAATGCATTTACTTCCTCCTACGTACCCATAGATTTGCTAACAGATAGCTCTTTGAAACAAAATAGTTAATCACGTAATATATCTTTAAAAGTATATTACTTAGATAGTGATAGACACATCACTACGTACTATCAATAATTTAATTAAATAGTTTACTAATTGTTTATTGATATACTGGTATAACTACTAATTGTATGTAGTTAATATGTTATTATTGTTTTTTTTTTATTGATCTGTAAAATCATTCTTATTTCTTTGAATTCAAACTCTTTATACAGCGAAAATATTAACAATTAGATAAATAGATAATACAAAGTTGAGATTGTACCGTAGGTGTATTATCAAAATACCTACCGTTATGCTAAATATCTAGTAGTATATAGAATGTATATGATATAGTCACATATATTAGAAATACATTGTTACACTGACGTTGTTTTTTATGCGAAAACAATTACCTACCTCAACTTTTCTTGTATTTTATTATAGGTAAATATTACCCGTATATGACCTATAGGGGTCATATTCGGGTAACCGCACCTCTCCAACCGAAACACAAGTGATGCTTTACGGCGGATTTTGAGGGCGGCGGTGGTACTTCTCCGGTTGAACTATAGTTCTTCCACATTTAAACATACATAATATACATAATATACACTTTTTAATAGAGAATAATATAGAATTGTTAAATTATAAAATGAAACTTTGGTACTTGAATAAAGAATTTATTATAAATAAAATACTGTTGTAAATGAAATATCCTTGTTAACATTCATAAAATCAATGCCCGTACTTAATAAAAGTATGAAATTTCACTGGTTTAGCTAAATTGACTATAAGTTTTATATTATACTGTCTCGTGGGAAATATTTTGAAACGCGAGTTGAAATATAAACTGGAACGTGTAACAGAGTTCCGTACTCATGGTTCTTATTTGTGAAATGGTCAAAATCAATTGTGTTGCTTTATTATATCTGAGGCATTTAATTATCTCTTGTGAGTATTCCCATTATGACGGGAACGTCCTCTCCTACTTTTCTTATCCTACAACTACCATATTGTCGTCACCGATAGATCATTTGGGCTTATTCTGATTTCGATTATTCTCTTTCTCCAGACTTGTACTTAATGGAGTTAGTACCAACTCCCGTGGTTATTTAATATTTTCCATAATACTATGACAATTAAAATATTGTATATATAATACTATATCCACTGTATGGTGGGTGGTGCTAGGCGGCCTGCAATATTTGACGAATCTACAGTGTTGATCTATCTCTGAAGCAATACTTTACGGCTCCCTAGTTGATGATGTCCACATTAACGTGACTTAAAGCGGGGTCTCTGTGGTTAGATTTGGCGTTATTAACCCATCAATCTTTTAAAGTTAACAGCTCAGTATAATCTTCTAATTTTATTACTAACATACATCTTTCGTTTTAGTATTATGTTATTTACAATTAAAAACTGTTGTGCCTTCTGATGGATTTCGATAAAACCCTATGTATAGAAAAATGTGTTAACTTAGGTACAGTTAAATCTAACGAAATTGACATCAGTGGTATTAATATACTTATTAAATATAGCAAACGAGCATGCAGCTATAGCAGGTTTCTATATAGAACAGACACTCACGAAGTGGATCATAAATGCTTTGCTACTCTCGATAGCTAATTTGCTTGTTATCCTTATAGTGAGTGGGGTGAGTATGATAAAATAAGGGAAATAATTAATTCAAAAATAATTAAGGGAAGTAATACGTCTTATGTCACGGAACCTTTTCAATTGGCAACGTTCACACATGATAGTTTTGTATAATGGGTCAGTGTCAAGTGACGGTCACGTAGTGCTTACTCCTAAAGTTATGGCGCTTGGAAATACAATACATTGTATGCAAACTGCTTAACGATGCTACTTATCGATGTACTTTGTTTATGTTTTACGCATACGCCTTCGGAAAATCTTCATTAAGCCACGTTAAATATTCCGTTTTATGTTATGTTACAAAGTAGCCCGATGGCGACGGTATTTGCAATATTTTTTCCTGTACTCCTTGTAGTTAAAATGTTTTCTTTATCTAGGTAAATATATTACGTCTTTACCCGATAACAAAATTCCTGCTTCTGTGTTTTATATATAACTGCCCTTGTAAATATGCTCTACTATACTAATGTAACGATTCTGATATTCCGTGTCCAGTAAAGATTGTACATGAAATAACATTGGAATGACGCCCATAGGGCCTATCAATAGACTACAATAGTCTGAATGATAGATAGATTTAACTTTATGTACACCTCATATCTTTTAAACTAGTGTAGTAGACTTCCAAGGTTGACCTGTAGTAGGAGGCAGTAGTTGTTCATTCGGGATCTCGCAGCTATCTGACCTTAACGGCTGAGCAGGAACAGGGGTGTGGTTTTATTCAATAAAAATCTAAAATACCCCTTCGTCCTAGCCCTGGGCGAAGGGGAACATTTGATGACTTCCACAACCAGAAAAAAACCTCCTGTACAATTTGACCAGCAAGATTCCACCGTCGTACCCAGTTTTAGCGAGAAGCAATTTTTCGGTTTCGGTGGAAAGATGTGGTAGGCAGCGTACTCATATATGAGACGACCATATTAGTGCTTGGAGAAGCAAAACATCTGTAACTATCTTCAGATAGGACTTCTTAACTTATGGAGTTTTTAGATGTCAGTGACCAATAATGACTACTTAATTAATTTAAGGATTTATCGTTTGCTACTTTCATCCAATAAGTAGGTGAGGTAGTGGAGCTAAGTACTCTATAACAAAAGAGTTCAATATGCAGATATTTATGTCAGCAAACTCATGATAACATACGACAAAACTATATTCAAATAGTAGCAGAACTTTTTAACGAGGCGTACAGTGTAACCTTGTGGAGTAAATTCGTACATTTGACTCGAAACATTGACATCGGTTACTTTGGTCAATTCATTTGCCATTCAATTTAAACACAATACACATCCACTTTAAATTCTTTTTCCATTAATAAATTTAATGTAATGTTACATTAGCACTTCAAAACTTATTATGCCTCGTAGATTCATTTGGGACTCTATTATGGTTGGCTGTAATATATGTGAAATGTGTTTAAAAGGTGGTAAAGCCGTTAGAGCTCGCCCGGGGTGGTAAGACCGCCACCTTCATAATCCGCCGTAAAGCGACATGTTCTTCATGTATTGTGTTTCGGTTGGGGAGGTGTGGTTGCCGGATACACATT
>DWON01010876.1:0-10511 GCA_018251015.1 Phocides pigmalion okeechobee
AAACAATCTAAAGGGAGTCCGTGCCCATGCGGCATGGTTCCAAGAACACTAGCTGCATTCCCGCGCTGGATAATAATCGCAATTCTCTGCGCGAGATATGAGCCAGTCCTCTTGTCACCGGCAGCGTCGATTAAACGTGGTACTATTTGTTTGACAGTTGATAATTATCAATCACATATTTCAAAGGTGGTAGATTTAGCGGGGGAGATAACACAGCCAATCTCATAACGCGCTGGAAAGGAAGTCTTGTGTTCTTGTGTCTTCGGTTGAAGAAAGGTGCACTTTACACTTTGTACACTTACACGTACACTTACGCTTCACACTTACACTTTTCCATTATAAACTACAACTTGAAATAAAATTTACACTTCAATCACACTACACTTACCATCGATACGTCTTACCTCCAACACAGTTACCAAAACCTATAAAACAGACTTACCTACTATTATTTTAATACATCTATTGCACCCGTGGAACTGTTCAGACTCACTATTTTTTTAATGGCATCCATTACACCCGTGCCGCCATTTTCATATACTCATTGACTGGACCCTCTGTATTCTCTCTATTCAGTTATGTAGCCAGCCCCCATACTCCGCGCACACATGCATCTCTTTATGCTCGAACCGAATTTCGGAACAAGAAAGTGAAAATATCCGCGGTGGAACATGAAAGGAATTAACGTTAGAATACCTACTCTTTTCTTTTACTTATTAATCAACGTTAATTATACTCTTTCTTCTTTTCTTTAATTAAGTAACGTTAATTATTAAATACTAGTTTGTATAATGGTACAGGAAAATATCCGCGGTATAACATGGAAGGAATTAACATTAAAATACCTACTTTTTCTTTTACTTATTATCAACGTTAATTATATATACTCTTTCTTCTTTTCTTTAGTTATTCAGTAACGTTAATTATTAATTACTAGGATATATACATGATACAGAAACATATCCACGGTAGAACATGAAAGGAATTAATGTTAAAATACCTACTCTTTTCTTTTATTAATCAACGTTAATTATACTCTTTCTTCTTTTCTTTAATTATTAAGTAACGTTAATTATTATACGTATGTTACATTTGGACCATAACAAAGAGTAGGCCAGATTAGTTCCAAATGCCTTTGTTCAAGAAGTGCTTGTTTCCCTTCAATTATAATTAAGTTGAATGTACTTATACGGTTAGACAAGGGAGGTACTATATAATTTTAAACGAATATCACCGCGGATTTCATACATTTTACTATGTAACGGGTAGTTACGATTAACGATTTTTAATTACCGACACTCACCAGTTTAGCTGTGGCCCGAGCCATGTATCTAATTCGAAATATCGGCAATCGTTAACCGTGAGTACCCGCTATATCGTAAAATGTACAAATTTTGCGATAATTTTACATTTAAATCATCCGTAAATATTACCTTTCTTTTTAGTTTCTATCGGCGTGTCTTTTTCAAAACGATAGACTTCACTATCGATCGTTAATCAATATTAATTTATTGATTTCAGCCAAGTCCCCGGGGATAACAAAGCATTTGCTATACTATAAAGTACCTACAAAAATAACCAATTACTGTCCGTCTACTGAACACTGGTCTGCTCTCAGTGTGAGAAAGATTAGACCATCTTGCGACTTGTAAATGTTAATGTGTTTATATAATATTTTTTATGTTTCACCACGGTGGCCAAGTGCTAGTTTGTAGAATTCATAGATATTTGAGATCTTTTTGGAAAACTACGCCTGAGAGATGAAAAGTAAGCTGTTATTTAATTCTAAATATACGTATAATTTAGCAAAAATCAGAGATAAGTGTCAGGTATTCAAAGCCCGTACTCATATAATTTTAATTACAAGACTATCATATTTTTTCAAATTTCTATACATTTAGTTTTAAGAAATTATATTAATCTAATTAGTGCATTGATCTAGAACACAATATGTCATTTTTACTCAATGTTTCTCAATGTAGGATCTTGTCTAAGGAACGTTAATAATAAATTGTTAATGACGATATGATACTTATTTATTAAAAAAGAATAAAAGGAATATTGCAAGTCCACTCGCCACGAGTATAGGTCGTCAGACCAATGTCAAAACACACCCAGACGAAACCGATGCCAGTTAGAACAATATAAAAATACATGTAGACATAACCGGTGCCAGGCAGACCAATGTCAAAATACACCAGACAAAACCATGCCAGGCAGACCAATGTAAAAATATACCAGACAAAACCATGCCAGACAAACCAATGGGAAAACCTTCGCAGACAATACAGGTACCAGGCGATCTGCGAATGTAAAAATTACACGCAGACAAAATCAGTGCCACAGTTAGGCATCAATATTTCTGTGCTCGCCCGATGAAAATACGGGGAAAATCAAGTCAGTTATTCGCATTTGTTCCCGCAAGCCGCGAGCATACATACCACACGGAATGTATAGGAAACGGGGAAAATGTGTACGAGGCTATGTTTTTATTCGAAAACTGTAGGTTGCGAACGATATTTAAATAAGCTTGCTTTATTTTATCGAATCATGTAATTATACGGCATACAAACATGCGCGATTAGTTGTCTCGTATGGTCAACATCTTTCCAAAGTACTGTATATTATTAATCAATAACTGATTCAAAAAGAGTGCCGAGAGTTTTCCGTCAGATTTTTCTCCCGGTCAACAAGCCAACGAGCGTGCAAAGCCGATTTACTGATTTTACTTTATATCATCAAAATTTATTAACTGTATTTAAATATCTCATAATGGAATAATATATTTGAATATAATTTTAAAACTGCTTAGAAAAATATGCTCAGGTTTTATCGGGCGATACTTGTCTTAGTAAAGTAAATTATTATTTAATTGGAGATTGGAAAAGCGAAGTCAAAATTTGGATGGATGAGCACTAGTGGCAACCTTAAGGTATTATTGTTAATAGCAGTCGTTAAACCTGGTTGAATGACTATGTGTGGTTTTAAAATATAGACGGGTTGGCCACTAACCCATATTTTTACTTAACTACGTAGAACAGCACGGTGGAGCTTTCCCAGACATTTATTTTGAAAAACTAGCAAAAGACCACGCAGGCGATCTGATGTTAAATGGACTTTACAGCCCTTGCACTTCCACGTCCCACGAAGAAGACTACTATCCTCTGGGTAAAAGGAGAGTCAGACAGATGCCTGATTCTCCTGTTGCCACTCCCGAGGACTGAGACGGTCGCCTTGCTTGTAAGTGTGGCAATCGCACCTCACCAGCTAAACACAAGAGACCTTGCCTGTGGTATCTTCCTGGTCGAACTATATCACCACCTTAAAAGACCTTGCAGGAAATAAAAACAGTGAGACAAACAGAAACTGGTTCGAAATATCGGCAATCAAAAATGAAGAATCGTTAATCGTAAATATTTGAGTGAGAAGTTATTTTCTGACTGGGTTTTTTCATATATCTCTTTTGTATGTATTTACGATACCCACAACGTGAATATAAAGATGGTCATGAATGTAGTATATTTATTATTGAAAACTAGTGACTCGCACAGACATCAAACGTGTAATTAATCCTTAAGGATAATGCAACTGATATATAAAAGTGTAACGTTGACCGTTTGTTTGTTTTTTTGTTTGCATTTAACATGCGGCAATTGATTTTTATTTCCATATATAGTTTTAGCGAGAATTCGATGCGCTTCAGGATTTTACTACGGAAGTTCTAAATGCTGCAAAATTTTGCAGCACCAACGACACAACGCTGAAATAAGTTTTGATGGCATATTTTGGATCCGATCCCGCGCCCATGCGCCCATAAAATGTGCAGCTGTAACGATACTATCCAAACCCACATGGATGAAACTAAAAAATATTGCCATGTGCGTGTTGGATGATACAAAGTGAAGGGTTCCGTGGTAAGGAGAGCGAGTAACTGAAGATATTTCGCGTTTCTAAAAGTAAGCGACGTATCTTATTCAAATAATTTTTCGAGCAATTATAATAAACAAGTAGCTATTCTACGCGTGTGTCGGATGACAAAGAAAAGGGGGTCCGTACTAAGAAGAGCGTGTAACCTAAAATATTACAAATATGTCATTTCAAAAAGTACAGAATTTCTCTTTTTTAAATACCTTTCCGACGAATTAAATTTAAAATTAGATCATGTGTCTGTTGGATCGCGCAAAGAGAAGGGTTCTGTAGTAAGGAGTAATTAAAAGCATTTCATTACTCAAAATTTACACAACGTAATTTTTTTAAAAAACCTTTTGATGAAAAAAATCTTAAAAGTAATTCTAATAAAACCCTAACCTAAACAATCTAAAGGGAGTCCGTGCCCATGCGGCATGCTTCCAAGGACACTAGCTACATTCCCGCGTTGAATAGCAATCGCAATTTAAGAAAAAAAAATGTACCTATATGCGTATCGGATCCCGCACAGCCAATTAACCGTTCTTTCTGTCTATAATAAATAAATAAATGAATATTTCTTGGCGCCATGCCGCATGGACAAGGACTCACATTAGATTTTATTAGGCTTTTATAATAATTAGTTTTAAGATTTTCATTATAGTATTCATTCATTCATTACAATGTAAATAAATAGTTTTCATAAATAAATATCTTCTACGTGCAGACAGAGATACTGAGATCAATTACAATTTTATTATTTGCATAAATATACATATATACATATATACATAAACTGTATTTTTTGAATCCTTATTTTTTTTTAGTTCATACGGCATCTTTTCGGTATTTTCGAAAGTTCCGTTGAGGACACTACGTGCTCTCACAACAAAGCCCTGATTACAATAATGAGAATCTTTAAACTTGGCATAAAATTTAATAGGTTATAGTATAGTTTTAAATTGAATAGGCTTTTGATATTTTGATTTGATTTTGAAAGGATATATAGATTGGAGAAGGGACCCCTAAAAATCGCCTTTCCGGCTTGTTGGCCACTATGCCTATTAATAGAATCGGTTGCGAGGATTTGTTACAGATTTATCACAAAACTATAAACAAAAAAACTAAAGATATATTTACAATTTTATGGCCTAAATGACAGAGAGAAACATGCATATAATAATGAAACATGTATATGGGCTGAGACTACTTGCTATCAGGTGGTTTGCATGATCGTTTGCTACTCTTCTCACATAAAAAAAACACCCTACGTCCGGTTCCATCCATCAGGTTATACACGTCAGCCTTTATGTCCATTGCTGGACATAGGCCTCCCCCAGATGCTGCCACTCAGACCGGTTCTGTGCCTGCATGCAGCGGTTACCCACTACCCTTATGAGGTCGTCCGTCCACCTGGTATGGACGCCCTATACTCCATTCCCTCCCTTTGCCTTTACTCTCATTAAATAAAAAGTAACAGATATTTCTGTGTTTTCTATCTCTAAATATTATAAAACAAAGTCCTCCAATGCGTCTGTCTGCCTGTTCGCGATAAACTCAAAAATTACTGGATGGATTTTCTCACAGTTTTCAACAACAGGCAGAGTGGTTCCTGAGGAAGGTTTTGGTGAATGACAAGTTAAGTGTTTTTTTTTGTAAATTGGGCGAGAAATTAAATAGTTAAATTCAATATAGTAATTCAGTCGTCGTTTGAAATAGATGTTTCTCATTGTTAGTTTTTTGCAAGTAGGTAACGACTGGATATCTCGAAACTATTATCCGAGCGAAGCTGTGCCGGGTCGCTAGTATTTCAATAAATATTGGTTTGCGAGTCACTAGCCAAGATGACGTTAGTCCATTGTTACCGAGGCAGCCCACCCAATACATCTTCTACTCAACATGAAAAGAACAATTACTTTAACACATTGACTGCGTTGCGCTAAGTATTACATCGAGTCAGCGTTGCGGGAGGCGGCACTAAACCGGAGATGTATTCTTTTGACTGAAGATGCGTCGACAATACACACAAATGTTGTATTTTTTAACATCCGTGTAGCGTACGAATACATAGACATTGTTCCGCCCGGGGTCTTGTAGCCGACGTAAATACAGCGCTTTTGTTCGTCCGTAATACATACAGATTTGTACGTACAACACAGGTGTGTACAAGCCGCAAGCGCGTCTCACCAAGTAATACAGCAGTGTTGTACACAGCAGTCAAAGTGTTAACTTTGAAATTTTATGAAAAATCTTAAAAGATTGCTGTGGCGTATTGTGTACCGAGAATATAGATAATGGCGAGCTAAAAATGTTTAGTTTTAGAAAGAAAGGGGAAGTTTGCGAGGTATAAAATAAAATGGTATTACGGGGAATGCGTAAGACATAAAAACGGTTGTGATCAACGGATTCAGAGTGACAGGTTTTTACGACCACGAGTTTTATTTTCATCTGTGTAAGTGGTAGAAGATTAATTTGACTGGGGAGGTACCAACGCCGCCCGCGTAATCCACTTTGAAGTTATTCTTGTTTCGGTTGGTAGCCCGATGTCTACAGTCCCTGTAGCTCGACTAAACGGAGCTCTCAGGGTTGCGGGCGGAGAGATTGAGAGTGAGAGCTACTTACACGCCTAACATAACCTTCCACAAATCTATTCCTACTGTTAAAAAGCTCAACTGAGCTTAAAAAGTTTATTATAAGAAATAGTTTAGCGCAAATACAAACCATTACCAACTTTTATACTAACGATCATAAGTTGTTTCAGGTATACAATAAACGCTATCAAAACGGTACAGACAGCACTTAACGTCAACTAAGACACGCCACATGTCAATAAATACGAATACAAGTGGACCGTTGTCTTGAATAACCGTAACAGAACTTTCATACTAGTGGTTAACAAATGCATCTTCTCGCTTGTACTATGTCGCTCTAAAGAGCATATACATATACTTTTGCGTTTATATTTACGTTTACGTTTACGTTTACGTTTACATTTACGTTTACGTTCACGTTTACGTTTACTATACAATGACATTGTCTCAGGATTTAACCACAAACGATGCTTTAATCCAGACCTTTAAAATCAAAATCTATCACTATTTGCAATTGTTTTTAAGTGATGATACGTTTACGCCTACGTTTACGTCTACGTTTACGTCTACGTTTACGTTTACGTTTACTATACAATGACATTGTCTCAGAATTTAACCAGAAACGATGCTTTAATCCAGACCTTTAAAAACCATCACTATCATCACTTAATAATAATTGCAATGACAGGATTCAAGAATCCCCACCTAATTCCACCGAAATCTCTGGAACAAATGCGTCGCTTCTCCCGGAGATTTAAATGGTTACGTCCAAAGGAAATGAACCGACAACCACCCTTTATTTTCAGTTTAGTTTCACCTTCAAGTTTAACCACACTTTAGAGATGACTGTAACGGACAAATGTTTCGATACTTTTAAATTCTAATCCCTAATACTTTTGCGACTAAATTGCGAATTATAAACGCTGGTATGAAAGAGTTTCTAACGACATATTAACATAAGGACAGGTAATTTTTACACTTGAGTTACCAAGTCTCTAAGACGAGAGAATATTAAATAATTTTCACTTCAGATTAAAGTAAATGTAGCAGAAAACGATGTCAGTGTTATTCTGTTATGCACGTTAACCGATCCTCATTCCGGTCCTGTAATATCGGGCTCGATTCCCGGCATATGCACAGATCTTCATTCCAGTCGATTCGGTTCGATTCCCGGCTAAGACATTTAAAAAACTAAAGTAAAGTAAAGAGTAGCGGAAATGGTTCAGTGTAAACGCACTTCTTCAACCGAAATAAGAATTGCTTTAAGGCGGACTATGAGGGCGGTGGTGGTACCTCCCCGGTCGTAATCTACCTTGTGAAAATTGCTACTTCAATGTCATAAAAAAAATAACATACATATTCAACGTCACGAAATTAGGGGTTCTCTCGTTGACGCGTCGCGATGCATACGTCAACATGTCGTACAGTATAAAGGAGCGCTCACACCACACACACACACACACACACACAAACACAAACACTCACACACACAAGCACACATATACAAGCGTGCCCTCGCTGTTATGAACACGGACGCACGCTCTCTCTCTCTCTCTCTCTCTCTCTCTCTCTCTCTCTCTCTCTCTCTCTCTCTCTTACACATACTCATACACGTACTAAATTCAGACACACTACGCACACATACACTACAGTAGATAAATATATAGTATTCATGATCACCAAACGCGCTTCCAATGCCACGGTTAAGGCCAGAAGTAATTCTTAGTGGTTTATAATGAAATATCTTCAATTTTCATCCTTCATCCTTTCATTTCTTTCATGCTTTCATCATCGCAAAAAGAGCTTTACGTGTAAATACAGATATATGTGTGTATGTCTACGGCATCGTAGCTCTAAAACGGATAAACCGATTTTGATTCAGTTCTAATTGTTTCTCGACTTCGAGAATGTTCCTTGCCTTGCTTCTTTGATTGATATATATATATATATATATATATATGCGGATTATAAATCATCTGGAGAAATAAAGGTAGACTTAATTCTAAGCATTAACTGTCACTCAATTTGTGGGTAGTCAAAAACAACGAAGGCGTCAACAAGATCATATATAAATTAATCAGTGTGTCAATGCCCTTACTCCACAAGGTACGCATATATGCAGTGTATAAATATGTAGGTGGCACAATCGGGCGGTGCTGGTAAGACGAGAGACCGCAGCGGGCAGGCTTTGTGCGGCTCGTTGGAAATTACGCAAGCGGCATGTTGGTGAGCGGCGCGGCAGCGGATGTAGGCTTAGTGAAAACTAGCACCCCGGCCCAGCTTCGCTCAGGTAATAGAGTTTATTTGACTTGGATTATTTTTCTTTTCCGGTCCAGATCGCTCGGGTAACAGAGTTTATATTTAGTTACATTTTTTTTCATACATGCATCCAGTCATTACCTAGTCGTGAAAACTAACAATTTGTAACATCTATTTCGAACGACGACTGAATTACTAAAACCTTCCTCAGGAATCACTCTACCTGTTATGAAAACTGTTACAAAATCCGTTCAGTACTTTTACAGATAGACAGACAGACACGACGGGGAACTTTGTTTTATTTCTGACAGTTGTCAACAACAGGCAGAGTGATTCCTGAAGAAGATTTTGGTTCATAATAAGTTAAGTTTGTTTGTAAATTAGGCGAGAAATTAAATAGTTAAATTCAATATAGTCATTCAGTCGTTGATTGAAATAGATGTTTCTAATTGTTAGTTTTTGCAACTAAGTAATGACTGGATACATGTATGAAAGAAAAATAATGTAAGTATATATAAACTCTATTACCCGAATGAAGCTGGTCTGGGTCGCTTTTTTTTTTTATTGTGTAAGAGTAAGAAACGAGCATGCACGCCACCTGATGTTCAGTGGTCACTGCAGCCCATGAACAACCACGTCCAATCTCAAATAAGACAGAAGTTCTATTTAAGGATGTACGCGGATGCGTTCCTACTCTTGAGGACTAAGATGGTCGCCTCCAATTACGTATATCCATATATCTAATAAAATAAAATAATCTGCCGCATGGGCACGGATTCCTTTTCAGGTTAGGTTTTATTATAATTAGTTTTAAGAGTTTCATTATTGTAAAAAAATATAATACATAATAATAAATATTATATTCCGCTTTCCGTTCCTCTGATCACCATGTCTACTCCGACTCGAGAGCCCGGCGTCAGGTGCCCGTATTTTGGTCGCTCGCTCGCCAGCTCCGCTTGGTTTATGTAACACATAACTACATACACGTACAAATATACCTATATACCTATACGAGCCTTATATAACCACCTCGCTTTTAATCACTACATATCTAACAGTATCTGAATAAGAATCTAAGCTTCTTGTTACTGCAACGAAAGACTATTTCTGCCTTAAAATAATACTACATATGAGGCGACCATCTTGATTCTCGGGAGTAGCAATGCATTGTTTTCGACTTCATAGGACTTAACCCTGTTTGAGATTGGATGTGAATTTCCATGACCTTCAGCTAAACATTAAAACATGTGTGTAAGTATGTATGTACGTAATATTTTATAATTATGGTCTTAAAAAATAAGATCTTTTTAACTCATTATATGTACCGGTTACTTAATATTTTTGATTTTTGATAGCCGATATTTGCATGGCTCGTGGTTACGGCGAAATTGCGGTAACGGGCGAAACTATTGTCAGGTGCTAATGATACATTAATCAATTTACCTCAGGTCTAGTTCGTTTTTCTTTTTTAGGTTCCATATCATGACACCCCATTAAGAAAAAGAATTTAATATTTTTAACATTTTACTCTATATCGGGTATTCACGATTAACGCTTTTTAATTGCCGATATTTCGAACCAGCTGCATGGCTCGTGGTCACGGTAACGTGGTCAGTTTAGCCTTTTAAATTCCGCGATGATATTAGTTTAAAATAGCAAACAATAATGATTTAAAGGCGGTAGAGCCGTTAGAGCTCGCCCGGGGCGGCATCACCGCCACCCTCATAACCCGCCGTAAAGCAACATGTTCTTCAT
>DWON01010877.1:0-10511 GCA_018251015.1 Phocides pigmalion okeechobee
TAAATAGAACTTCTGTTCTATTTGAGATTGGACGTGGTTGTCCATGGGCTGCAGTGACCACTTAACATCAGGTGGCAGGTGCATGCCCGTTTCTTAGCTTTCATTATAAAAAAAAATACGGTTCGACCAGAGAAGTACCACCGTACACCGATTCTCTTTTGCCTTTTGGAAAGTTACAGTTACCAGTTATAAATACAGCGAGTTCACTTCAGATTGTGAGGGCTCAAATATCGCCCTGGTCGGACTATACTCCTACCAAATATCCAACCAATTAATAAATCTGACTTACTTCGCTTCTATTATACAAAAGTGAAACATTGTCCTTTCGTTTCTATATTCGTTTCTTTAACGCAAAAGCTACTTATTTATTTTACCTCTTTATTTACACTGAGTGTTTGTACCTTTAGTCTCCTTATAGGCTATGTGTTATCACGCTGTTATATCGGAACTCAACGAAAGTATAAATACTTAATGTGAGTCTTTTTAACCTATATTATTTCAAAATATGTATTCCTATACTGTTTATAGCAGACATCTAAGCTTATATTTCGTTTATTATTATATGTAATTATTACTATGTATTACGTTGAAACTAAACCAAACATAATTATCTGTAGATAGCCAAATATCTAATATATTTTATAGCATGGATATATTTTGGACGCACAACCCTAATATCAATATTAGACAGGAATGACAGGATGTAGCCGTCGGCGTACGAGGGTTGAATATGGTTGGTAATATCGCCCGGTTGGCGAGTAGCCGTGTCGTGGCCTCCAGACTCACATTATGAACACTTTTATCGTTGGGTTGCAATATACAGGCGACATTAATCTTAGCTTATTTAGTAACCCTTTCTGGAAGTACAAAATGACTTAGTCCTTCCTTGAACTGAAAAAAACATTTTAATATAAAATGTAAGTGATTAGTAACTGTTATGTAATAAATTTGAAGGAACCAGGGAGATACCACCGCTGCCCTCATAATCCGCCTTAAACATTACTTGTGTTTCGATTGGAGAGGTTCGTTTGCCAGTTACATTTTGAGGCGAGGCGACCATCTTAGTCCTCAGGATTAGCAATGTATCTACGTTCGAGATCAGATAAGATTTCGGTCGTGTTTGTGGTGTGGTGTGACTACTTAACATCAGGTGGATTGCATGCTCGTTTGCTACTCTTCTCACAAAAAAATAATAATAAAGCGACTCGCATAGTAACTGTTATGTAATAAATAATCTTAGTGCAATGCCTACATTACACCATTTTAACAGATTAATTACATTGTTTTGTCTTCGATTAAAATTTTACTATATAATCGTCGTTTTCGTATGTAACGGGTTATTTTACTATGTAACGTGTCATTTTATTATACAACGGGTCATTTTGCTATATAACGGGTCATTGTGCTATTTAACGGGTCATTTTGCTATATAACGGGTCATTGTGCTATTTAACGGGTCATTTTGCTATATAACGGGTATTCTCGTGTAACGCTTTTTAAATTGCCGATATTTCGAACTATTTGTATATAACATTGTCAGGTATTCAAAAGTTACGATTCAAGCCAAATAATAAAGAAGAAGAAAGGTAGTATACTCCTTGGGATTCTCTTAGCATACAAAGAAATTTGTTTATCTTTGCACTAAGTCTATTTACATAGATTTGTCAACAGTTATTTGACAAAACATTACCTTTTCACGTGGCGACGGTGCTCAGACTTTCAAATAAATATTGAGATGGAAATAGGGCGTTGCAAAAATTTCTAAAGTATCGATACTTTACCCTTTACCAATGGTCAAATCGATACTTATGAGTACTGTAATAAATATCATTTTACTGACATATTTCAGTTATCGTGCTACATCGTACAAAAGTGCTAGTTGGAAGCCAATTGATAATGATGCAAATCACATGACTTTAAGAAGGACATAACGTAGTACAGAGCACTGGGTTGTCTCAAAAACTAGTGTTCTTGAGGATGAAAGGAATGTTTTTCTTCAACACGGAACGACAATTATATATTTTAGTAGAAAACTTTAAGAAGAGTAAGCGTTAATTTTAAAGCACAAAATCTGAATTTAGTCAAAATCTTGCTCTGATGATACATTTATTGGTATTTAAAAAGAGTAGCAAATGAGCGTGCAAACCACCTGGCATTCAGTAATCGCTGTAGCCCATGGACATCCATCCACTTACATACTCGAACAAGACAGAAGTTCTTTCTAAACCTATACGTGGATGCGTTGCTACTCTTTGGGACTACGATAATCGCTTCGCTTGTAAGTATAGTCAAATTAATTAAACTACGATATCGATATATCAAATATCGATAATGTTTGTGTATCCCTAGATGCAAATGCAGCGACGGCCTTGTAACAAGCCTGTTTCTTTATACCGTCTAGTCTGGCTCTGAATCGGCGGATTTACGGCTGCTCGCCGGCAAATTCGATTATTTGCAACCAGACAGACCGCCACAGAGTTCCATACATACATATACATATCTAGTTGACAATACGTAATCGAGTCGCGATATTAAAGGGAGAATAGATCCAGAGACTGCGAACGAATGACACTTAGTGTGTTACCTGTAATCATTTTTAATACGTATCTGCGGCGCTCATATGTAATATGTGTTCAGCGTTGGGAAGGTGGCACTAAACTGGAGCTGTATTTTTAGACTGAATATGCGCCGACATTTTTATTTTTATTTTGAAAGAGTAAGAAACGGGCACGCAGGCCACCTGATATTAAGTGGTCACTGCAGCCCATGGACAACCACGTCCAAACTCAAATAGAAAAGAAGTTCTATTTAAGGATGGACGCCGATGCGTTCCTACTCTTGAGGACTAAGATGGTCGCCTCCAATAATGTGTATCCGTCAACCACACCTCCCCAAAGAACATGTTGCTTTACTTCGGGTCATGAGGGTGGCGGTGGTACCGCCCCGGGCGCCTGTATCTGTTCTCGTTACGGGCTGTGTATTATCACGCTATATTATATTGAAACTGAGCAATGACCAAAACACAGCGCCTGTCCCTCTGGTCTCGTTACAGGCTGTGTATTCACGCTATGCTATATTGGAACTGAGCATTGACCAAAAATAAGTACAGTTAAGTCTTTTTAAGCAAATTCTAGTTGCGTATTGCTATACAGTTTATAGCATAGGACAAAGCTTAACTAGTAACGAATTACGTTCAAAATATTTCCCTTATATCTCTATCAGCGAACGTAAAAACGAAAAAGGAACCTGTCACAAAATGGCGCGTTATTATCTTGGCTAATAAAAATTCTGCGCGCGAAAATCCCTCGCACGCTATTGGCCGGCGTCCCCCGAGACCGCACGCCATTGGTTGGTTTCTGTTTATTCCATTTTCAAATTAACTTTCACTGTCTCCACGCTTGCCGGGTAGCTGCGAATTTATTTATTTCATTCACGTTTTATTACGGGTGGAATAGTATTGATAATTCTTAGAAATGTCTTTTAGTATTTCTAGATTTTTCGGCACATCGCGTTAATAAAAACCAAGTCGTGTTGATCATATTTACCTGATAACAGCCTCATTTTACTATATAACGGGTACTCACGATTAACGATTTTTAATTGCTGATACATCGAATCGTTTATCGTGATTACTCGTAGTAAGTGTATAAATACCGTGATGGTACTATTTTAAACATGTCTCGTTTCAAAATAAGATTGGCCTCAATGGTAGTCCGCTAGGTTGGCCAAGAGCGTATTCGTAAACCCTTTGAACTTTACAGGAAACATTTATTTATCCTGGTTCCTTAGTAATGTTGTTTTTCATTATTTTTTCATATTGCGTTGTCATTGGTCCTTAATACGTGTACAAAGTATTAATCAAACTTCTAGAAACAAAAAAAATAAGCTCAAATATCCCGTTACATAAAAACCAAGCGTATAAAAGCATGTTAAAAACTCTCATACTTTTCCACACAATAACGTCATTCCTTGAAGTAAGAAATAAATACGGCATTTCTATTAGTTCTCCAGTCTATGGACGAAACTGAAGACCCGTCTCATTACTTCTAAAATTATTTTACTGCGTAAGAGAAATAAATAGTTATGGCGACAGCTTTTTTATTTTTAACTTATTTATATTAGCATTCATTATCAATTATTACTATCCCACTGTTGCCCACTATTGGGCAACGATCTCTCAGACGCTAAACCATAGTCGACTTGGCTTGGTCTATTTGACTCTCCCTAAATACAGGGTATGTAAAGTAGCCAAATCATTCATGGGAAACTGTATTCGCTACTACAATAAGATACCAGAACATATCACAAATCTATCAGTAAAGAAGTTTATACTGTTTATTAAACAAAGTCTGTGTAAAAAGGCGTATTACGAAACCGATTACTAAAATGATAAACTCAAAGTCTGAAACGACTCCAGCTCCACTTGCTCCATTAATTTAAATTATTATTTGTAAATTACATTTTCAAAGATGGAAATGATGTGTGTTTTAGAGTTTCTTTCGCCTCGTCTCCAAAACGAAACACCTTATTGACTTTTATTGACGTTCAAAATTGTTCTGTAAATAATCTACTTTGAATAAAAATATTTTGATTCTGACTTGCCGAGTGCTGTTTGATAGACTTCACTTCCATTGAAGAAGTTATGGAGAACACCCGTCTTCCTCACCTTTTCTTCACTTAGAGCAGGTGACAATTTCTAATACGCATCAACTCGAAAAATTATGCTGTGGGAATGAACCCTGGACCGTCGTGAGATAATGTTACACAATGTTACCTATTAGATTATTAAACCTTTGATTGGTAATAAAAAATTACATCTTAAAAATGTTGCAACTATTAAATCAGTTACTGTTAGTTCTTTATTATGAAAGAGTAAGAGACGGGCAAGCAGGCCACCTGATGTTAAGTGGTCACTGCAGCCCATGGACAACCGCGTCCAATCTCAAATAGAATAGAACTATTTAAGGATGGACACAGATGCCTTCCTACTCTTGAAAACTAAGATCGTCCAATAATGTGTATCCGGCAACCACACGTCCCCAACCGAAACACAATACATGAAGAACACGTTGATTACAGCGGGTTATGAGGGTGGTGGTGGTACCGTCCTTGCGAGCTCTAATAGCTCTACCACCTTTAGACTGCATTCATGTTTGAGGTATGTGGATGTCCATGGGCTTCAGCGACTACTTAACGTCATCAAGTTGTAACGTGCTACGTCGCTACGAAGCTACGGAGCTACGACGTAGCAATATTTACCACTAACACTTTCCCTATGGTGTACAACTGCTGGTGCGGCGCAACGCTTGCGTATGTACACACCTGTGTTGTACACAGATATGTATGGATTACGGGCGAACACAAGTTTTGTTTACGTCGGCGCTGCAAGACTGGGAGCGGACTAATGTCAGACGTAACGGTCTGTATATTCGTAGACACACAGATGATAAAAAATACAATATTTCAGTAAATTGACAGCGTATCTTCAGTCTAGAGAAATAATCTTCAGTTTAGTGCCGCCTCCCGCAACGCTGACCCGATCTAATATAAAAGCGCCGAAGTAATAATACGAAGATACGAATCTTAAACCATACCTTCCCGCATAACATGTTTACACCTGCTATAAACATTATAGCAATAGACGATTAAAATATAGCTTAAAAACACGGTTTAATTAACTATAATTAGTTTTGGTGATTTTTTATATGAGAAGAGTAGCAAACGAGCATGCAAACCACCTGATGTTCAGTAGTCGCAGCCCATAGACATCCACGGACTACAAATACGACTGAAATCCTTTCTGAGCTCGAATGTAGATACGTTGCTACTTTGGAGTAGTCGTCTGGAGGACTAAGATGGTCGCCTCGCTTCAAAGTGTAGCTATTAACCGCACCTATCCAACCGAAACACAAGTAATGCTTAACGGGGGATAATGAGGGGGGCGATGGTACCTTCCCGGGTGAACTATTGTTTCCTTTACATTGTTAAGCTTCAATAATATAGCGTGATAATACACTGCCTGTAACGAGACGAAGAGATTAATTCAGACGTGTGAAGGTGCGAGGATCGTAGTTCGATCGGGGAGGTACAACCGCCGCCCTTATAATCCGCATTACTTGTGTTTCGGTTGGAGAGGTGCGGTTGCCGGCTACACTTTCAGGCGACGCGACCATCTTATCCCTCAGGAGTAGCAACGTGTCTACATTCGAGCTGAGATAGGATTTCGTCCGTGTTTGCGGTTGTACGTGGATGTCTATGGGCTGCGACTGCACAACATCAGGTGGTTTGCATGCTCGTTTGCTGCTCTTCTTACAAAAAAAACACTTTTACTTTTATATAATAGTAAAATTAAGGAATTAAGAAGGTTTTTTCTATATTATTGTACCATTTTCGCAGTAATCTATATAACATGCCATAAAATAGAATATCTGATCTCAGCGCAAAGCTACCCAGCTTTAGCGCAAAATTGCGTCGCCCGTAATCTTTGCGCCAATCTGGCAACACTGAACGAATTTGCTTTTTATTATCATTCTCTATGTACATCGAAATTTAGTTCGTTTTAAACTTGTTTTTTTTTATAAAATACATATTGGAAAATATACAATTATACCATTTTTAGATCATCGATAAATTTTGTTATTTTCTTTAATAATTTGATCCAATTGCGTCAATCTGGCAACACTGAATTTGATTTTTTTATTAATTTCTATGTACGCCAAAATTTTGTATAATTTTAAAGTAATTGTTTTTTTTACAAAATACATTTTACTTCCACTAAGCAGTGATTACTTGTTGTTCGGTTTGGCATTGAAACCCTTGGTCCGTGGGGTAAGTGTCAATTTTTTTTCAAACAATTAGTCCCACGTTTATTCGACGCCACCAGTAACAAGAGTGTTGGTTCATATCTCGCGCAGAAAATTGCGATTACTATTCAACGTGGTAATGCAGCTAGCATTCTTGAAACCATGCTGCATAAAATCGAACTCGCTGTTTGTTTAGGCTTGTATTATAATTAGTTTTAAGAGTTTAATTATTTGAATTAATATTTTAATAATTACTCGTAATATGTATAAATTTATATAAGATATTATTTACGACATATTTAAAAATGTCGAGGTATTTTTACCTGCTTTCGGTCAATTAGCCAAAAGACCCTCAAAACCTATTAAGTGTATGTAAATACCTAATAACGAAATAAAATATTTGATTAATTGCGAAAACCTAAGGGTAACATTATCCGTTGCCACTAGCACTCGCCGAGGGTGGAATACACGCGTTCTACATTAGTCTCACTACCCCTAATTAAAGGGGATGATTTAATCATTATGATCTATCTTTTATCATCATTATTGTCCAACTGTTGGGTTCTTGTAAGAATTGGAAGGGTTAATTACGTGTATAACTATAGATTTTAAAGACAAATAGGTTTTTATGTGAGAAGAGTAGCAAACGAGCATGCAAACCACCTGATGTTAAGTATCGCTCCATAGACATCCACGTACAAACACAAATATAACTGAAATCCTGTCTTAGTTCGAACGTAGATACGTTGCTACTCCTGAGGACTAAGATGGTCGTCTCGCTTCAAAGTGTAGCCGGCAACCGCATCTTTCCAACTGAAACACAAGTAATGCTTTACGGCGGATTATGAAGGTGATGGCGGTACCTCCCCGGTCGAACTATAGTTCTCCCACCTTTTATCTATCTACTATGATCGTTACTGTCCCACTGTTGGGCGCAGGGTTCCTCTAAGAATTGTACCTACGTATTATTTATTTTAATGCAGCATTGTCGTGTGTACAGTTGTAGAAATATTAAATACCATTATTTAACAAATAATTAAAAAACGGGGACAATGGAACGCTGCAGTATGCAATAAAATATTCCATTGATGAAATTTTATGAAATTTATATCTCGCTCGTGTAGTGAGATATAAGAATTTGCGAAAGCATAGACAAATACGATTTTTAATGTCATTTTACGACCTTAGATTCCGTCCTTGTAGCCTTACTATGTATTCCATTTAATTCCATAAGTATTTGTATGTATTACATAAAAACAATAAAAACTATAAACAAATGTAAAATCCAACTGTAACTGTAAACGTAACAAAAACAAATGCTGAAACTGAACATAGCAAAAACAAAAACAGTCTATAACAAAACCATAGTCTAAAAGAGCATAGACAAAAAACAATATTTACCTATAACTAACAACATAAAACCAAAAATCAGAGCTCAAAAACGCAACAAAGAGCAATATTTCCCGCGACCACTTACCGGTGCTCATATCGAGGGCGAGCCACGCGCCACCCATTACCCGTAATTAAACGGAATACGAATATGCCGTGTGAAACCGCCCTAATGGCCCTCCTAGCTTTAATAGTTTTAATAGCGAGGATTTTGTGTTATTCTGCCTTGTTAGTTTTATCTGCTTGGTTTAGTTTAAAAGTATCGCGTACTTAACTATGTTTAAATACTTACAATATTAATAACTTATTTATTTTTGATCTTATGTGTTTTAAAATATATCTGACTTATTTTTGATCTTATGGGTTTTAAAATATAATTGACTTATTCTTGATCTTATGGGTTTTAAAATATAATTGACTTATTGTTGATCTTATGGGTTTTAAAATATATCTGACTTATTTTTGATCTTATGGGTTTTAAAATATAATTGACTTATTCTTGATCTTATGGGTTTTAAAATATAACTGACTTATTTTTGATGTTATGGATTTTATTATTTCATTTATTTACACATTTTAAGTTGATATATTAAACTATTTACGACTTGAACTACTACGATATGAAAATATTTAAAACTATAAAATCATTTTTAATAAAATGGAGTCAGAACACGTCTTTAATACAAGTCATTGGTAGTCAATACAATTTATTTGTATTAATTAAAACAATTTTAATTAACGCATATAAGAAAATGAAAGCATTTATAAAATGTCAAACGTTTGTTTTGGAACAATTATTAAAATACTTTTATTTTATGAAAAAATACTTTGAAATTAAATACTTTCCGAAACAGACGCGAACTTCCCGCCTTTTTTAGTACTACAGATAAAAATACGCCCACAGGTACACTATATTAACATTGCCCAAATACTATACTAAAATATACTAAAAACTTTTATTTAATTAGCCTGACTTCTTAATCCATCAATTAGTATATTTTAAATAAGATACAAAATCACAAGTATAAATAAAAAAAAAAATACAATATGAAATTTTAGCAGATTGACGCACATTACTTTAACTTTTTTTAATTGACTCATGTTGGATCCTTTCGGCCTATATTCCTTCATCGCACAGACAAAAAATTAAAAAGAAAAAACATTATTATTTAAAATCCCGCCAACTCGACGCATTACAGATTATAAAAGAGGCGTGCGCCGATACTCCACTTGAGTTCTTTGTACAGAATCTATTCACTTTTACCGAACGCGCCCTTAACATGCTATTGTTACCGCTTTGATCAAAAGTAACAATACTAACAAATTATTATTAATGTTATTTTATATGAAGAGAGTAGCAGACGAGTATGCAAACCATCTAATGTTAAGTAGTCGCAGTCCACAGACATCCACGTACAACCACAAACACGACCGAAATCCCATCTGAGCTCGAACGTAGATACGTTGCTATTGATGACTAAGATAGTCTCCTCGCTTCAAAGTGTAGCCGACAACCGCACCTCTCCAACCGAAACACAAGTAATGCTTTACGGCGGGTTATGAGGGTGACAGTGGTAGCTCCCCGGTCGAACTATAGTTTTCCCACCTTCAAAATTCCAATTATTGTAAACTACACAAACATTTCTTATATTTTTATAAGCAAAGTAATGTTAGCTGGTACTGTCAGTTTGTTTCCATATTTTGCGTTATGTAAATGCATAACGCAAAATCAAAAACAATTTTCAAAATTTTCAAATTTAATTCGTTTTCAAAGTTCGTTAAAATAACCGGAAGGCATGTTGTTTTCAAATTACGATTTGTTTTTTGGGATTTGTTATGATATAAATATGTATCTAACTTTTGCTCTTTTAAAAGAGAACAGATCATAAATAAAATTCCAAGTTCTTGAAAATAAATCTTGTAACAATATTTTAGTCTAATATTTTTATTTTTAGTTTTATTTATTTTATATTTAAAATGTAATTTTATTTATAAATATGTAAAATATAATGTAGCTTGTATTTTAATGTTTATTTGCCATTACTTAAGTCGATTTAACAATTAATTTAAATAAAGACGAACGTTTAGAGACATTTGAATTTATTTATCAAAGACTGATGAAAAAACAGTGCCGAGAGTTTTTTCCGCCGGCTTTTTTCTCCCGGTCAACGTCAGCCAACTGCGCTCAAAGCCTGTACTGATTTGACATTGTACCCTTGACATTAATTGTAAATACCTATTAACTGGCAATACCTTGTAATGAAATAAAATATTTGATTTTGAATTTGAATTTGAATTTGTAGATAAAAAGTGTTCACA
>DWON01010878.1:0-10510 GCA_018251015.1 Phocides pigmalion okeechobee
CGGCGGGTTATGAGGGTGGCGGTGGTGCCGTCCCGGGCGAGCCCTAATGGCACTACCACCTTTAAGTAATAATTAAATCGTGTTAAAAATAATGAATTATTATCGAATTTCGACTACCGGGCGACCAATAAAGAATATCACCAACGACCTCAACTTGCCGTAATCCGCTCACAAACACTACCTACCCGCCTGGAATTATGCGTATTTCGTTCGGGAATCTACGTAGGCGCGTGGGAATTTTTATTAATGCCACCTTTTACCTCAACGTTGGAGGGTTCATGTGTTTATTAAGTGCGCGAATGGAATTCAAGACTGTCTTTAGTAATAATTATAATATAAAATGTATTTTAGAAAAGTAACAATAAGATATTAAAACTTCAGGCACTATCGACATTTATATGAGTATGATACTTTAAACATTTGTAAGACATCGGTCGTGACGTGTATTAAAAAAGTAAGTTAACCCTTTGACTGCGGCGCAAATATTATTGTTAGGGTCTGGGTTGCGAGAGGCGACACTAAACTGGAGCTTATTTCTCTATACTGAAGATGCGCTGACAATTCACTGTTTATATTGTAATTTTTTGTATCTCCGTATCATCTACGAATACAGACGTAATTTCCGCCCCCAGTTTTGTAGCGCCGACGTAAACACAGCATTTTTGTTCACCCGTAATCCATATAGATTATTACGTACAACACGTGTGTACAAGCCTCAAGTGCGTTGCATCGCGCAAAACACAGCAGTCTTGTACACTGCAAGGAATGTGTTATATACTAACGACAAAGAAATCGAACAGTTTTGCAATCTCAAAGAAAAAACAGATTAATATACTCTGTAACTGACTATTTACTTATTATAACCCTTATTTTTACTGTAATAAGGCTGAGAGTCCTTTAAATATTTGCATACAACACTTTAGAGTGAAAAGATAGCGTGAATGAGGCATTATTGTAGAACATTTCTTGTGGGAATAAATTTGGGTGGGAATTTTCGACATAGTTGGGAATTTGGCACGTGCCTGCCGGCCGTCGTGATAATGAATATGGTAATGAGGTGTTGTTTCGGGGATGATTAAAGGTTTGCAAATGACGAAACGAAAACTATTTGGCAGTCAATCTAGATGATTTTGGGTAAAATCTATCTGTATTCCAGATTGTTTTTTTTATGTGAGAAGAGTAGCAAACGAGCATGCAAACCACCTGATGTTAAGTAGTAACAGCTCCTAGACAGCCTCGTAACTAACTGATCAAACCACATCAGTTGTACCAAGGGCGTTGACTCAAAAAATGGATCCTAAAATTCGCACGTTTGTATAGTTTAAAAACTGTCCAAATAGAAATATTTATTATCATACGGACATCAAATCTATCAAAGAACCTTTTAATATTTGAACAGAAAAAAATCGACACAAAAAACATGCAATATTTTTTACCTATTAAAGAATCCTTTTCCCACATTATTTGGTTCCCATGGCCAGTTCCCATAGGAAGTGGGACTATTCCATGAGAAAGTCCTTGTGAGTTGACCTCAGATTACTTCGATAACGTGGGGCAAAAAATGCGGTTAGGTATGTAAATTTGATATCAATTTTAAAGACTTATGTAGTAGATATATGTAGATATTCTGTAGTTATAACCAAAGAGTAGAAATAGTCTGGAAAGCAATGTGATCATATCAATATTTGCAAATAATTAGTTATTAAAATTTGATAAAATAATAATTTGTTATTTGAGACGTTTGTTCCATCTATAGATTGTTAGTGTTAGTGACAATATGGCTTAATGATTTATGTCAATTCAGTTCAAATCATTTATTTTATTGAATATGGTAAATAACAAGGTGGAGAAACCGAATACATTTTGTTCAACTTATTCTACATTTAACAGGTGTACAAACCCATTTTCAGGTTAGTAGGCTTAGTCATCACAGTAATGTCAGTTATTACTATTATTAGTAATATTAATGATTATGAAAAAATTAAATTGAATTAGAAGTTAGGTATAATTAAGTAATGAGTAGGATAAATCAGACTTGCATACTTTTGTCGTTGATAAATTCGTTTTCACTACATAGTTAATGTTATATATATGTTAAGTATAAAATATATATATATATATGCCCTACTTAATTTTAATATGCTATTTTAAAGCTATACCTATGTCCACCCAATGCCTTTGGATGGAACAGTCCTGTATAGCAGCATTCCCTTTTAGAATGCTATTGTCACTGTTCCGTAGGCGCTGAAGCAAAGATACCGTTTTTTAAGCATAATGGCATTAAATCCATCCGTATATGTCAGTCAAAAAGAACGATCCAAAGAAGTCTGCGGTAGCCGAGCACATCCTCACTTCAGGACCTAACCACTGGATACAACTACACCAACCTCGGGTGATCTCGGCTGAACGCCATTACCTTCCACGTTTGGTAATAGAGGCAATAGAGATCAAGAAACACTCTCAGAACTTCAATAGAGAAGATGGTTTTAAGTTAGCACAAACGTAGAATCCAGTGGTTAGTTTATGTAAATCACAAATTGTGGAAAGTTCAGTGCGTAAAGATACAATTAGTGTTGTGTGTCGTGATACATACAACATAATGACCAATTATTAACCAATGGTACCACTGCCATAACTCAAAATGAATTGAATATTTGTGCAATTTCTTTCCTTCAATTTTATTTTAGTGGTGGCGTAGCAACGCGCGCAGGGTACAGCTAGTATAATATAAATAAATCAAATAAAGTATTTCTAAGTCAAACTCAAAATCATTTGATATCATGTAGCTGACATGCTCGTTTGCAATACTACTAACATAAAAAATCTACCGGAGATCGAACCCATGACACTGCGTGGTAGACCATATCCTAAACGAACCGTCATCATATTCTGAGACAAACCTAATTTGCGACCTGTACACACCTATGTCGTACGTACAAATCTGTATGGATTACGGGCGAACACAAGTGTTGTGTTTACGTGGGCGCTACAAAACTGAGACTTACATCTATGTATTCGTAGATGATGCTAAAAAAAAATATATTAGTAAATTTCATCTTCAGTCTAGAGAAATAAGCTCCAGTTTAGTGCCGCACGCAACGCTGCCCCGATCTAATATATGAACGGTGCCGTCATCGTATTAAGTTCCCAACGATTCTCACGAGGGAGGACGGTTCCCATGGGATCTAATGTGAGAATGGGACCTTGACCGTACCGCACGATAACAAGCTACAGGGGGAGATAGTATGCGGATGTAAAATGACCCACGTTTTACAATAAATTAATGAAAATATTTACATATGGCGTAAATATGTTCCACTAAGCAAGTATACGAGTATATAAGAATTCCTTTAATATTATAAAGTTCAGACAGAACAAGCTTCTTTCACGTCCAAAAAACAGCTGCGATACGGTCTTTATTGCAGTTGTTTACGAATGTGTAGTAAGTAGTGAGAACTATAGTTAGGCCGGAGAGGTACCAACGCCGCCCTCATAATCCGCCGTAAAGCATTACTTGTGTTTCGGTTGGAGAGGTGCGGTTACCGGCTGCACTTTGAAGCGAGGCGACCATCTTAGTCCTCAGAAGTAGCAACGTATCTGCGTCCGAGCTCAGATAGGATTTCGGTCGTGTTTGTGGTTATACGTGGATGTGTCTGGGCTGCGACTACTTAACATCAGGTTAGTTGCATGCTCGTTTGCTCCTCTTCTCACATAAAAAACCTAAACAATCTAAAGAGAGTCTGTGCCGATACAGCGTGGGTCCAAGAATGCTAGCTGCATTTCCTCGTTGAATAGCAGTAACTCAGAAGGACAGGAGTTTTTGACTTGACTTTATATTTATTAACTGTTTTTTTTTTCCTTTTTATCCTGGTTCCGTTACTTTGGATCGACCACAAAACGACCGTAAACAATTTAATAAAGAATGAATCACATCTGACTAATTCCTCACAGTACAGAATACCATTATACAAATCCTTTTAACTTCGGGACCGACATTAAAAATTTGTAATGTTTACAATATTGGTACTTTCCCGTCAAACATTACACATGTTATTATTACTGTATTCATGTTTTTTGAACGCCGATTCGAGGGTTAGGGCGAAGGGTCAGAAATATGTATATAAAGAGATCGTTTGTTGTAATAGACCCATTTGTAAGGTAACGATCGTAACGGACGGTTTGGTGGGTCGTGTTTAATCACTATTGCCAGTTGTTAAATGTAGTTTATTTTTAGTTTCTTAACCAATTTGATGGGTAACTTAATATTTTTAAATAGTGTGTATTGTGGTCACATTATCTTTGTTTATGTCTCGTGGGCAATTGAGTATGGTATAATATTTTTATGCATATAATTTGGAGTGTATTAGTTATGTTATTTTCGTTTATGACGCGGTGGAGAAATGTGTAATAATACCATTTATCTACAGGGAATAGATTTAGGGAAGGTCTTTGTAAAGGAATTTCTCTTTTTCAAAATAATAATATTATTGTAATTAAATTCCCATCCAAACGTGAGGGTTCCTAAAAATGGGTAAATTTTCCAAGAAAGTATTTTCATAAATTTACTCACCCTTGTATTAAGTCAAATCTTATAAACACAACTTCTATTGTATGATAAAAATGAGAGTCAATATTAAAATCATGTTGCTTTACATTTACTCGTAATGTACAATATCGATGTAAATCGGCAATTTAGTGCTATCACATTAGTTCAATTTTTTTCCAAGAAATTAATTATAAAAAAGTTTAGAAAACAAGATCTATTATTTACTATTGTTAATCATTTATTTACATCTATAAATAGATTTTTTGTTTTACCAAAAATAAAAAATGTTAAAAGATGAAAATTAAAAAAATCAAAGTTAAAGAAACATATAATCCAATCGACTGATATTTCACAAATAATTTTGATCTGATTCATTCCAACTCACAGTGTAGTATTTGAAATAAAAGTTGCTCTTTATACTAATATCGTCGTAAATCTTACATAAACGTCTAATCAATTCACTTTCGAACATTACACCACATGAAGACACCCAAACACTGTAACCAATCACGTATTTCATTACTTAGAACTGTGCAAATAAACACAGATTTAAAATAACAGATACTTAAAAATAACAGACATCAATATAATAAGTAGAAGAAAAAACGCTGAAATATGAAATGTTCCTGTACTTCTTTCAACACAAACTTAATAACTCGGGCTTTCATTAAAAGTAACCAGCTATTCAGAAACGACTACTATTAAAGTGAAAATATTTAGCAAACTCACAAATCGATGGCAACTTGAACCATTCAGTATCGTTAATATCTACGGAAAAACGCTCATTGAATAAAATAAATGATGCTACATTTTCATTTATCTGTTATAAATTCATTCGTTATATTGAATTTTAGATTTATTTTTAGCGAGAACCAATTATATGGTTACCGTAAAAAGGTATGGTTGACGGCTCAGTTAACTAAGGACTATCTTACATTTTGCTAAACTGACTTGGAGCTATGAAACTGTTTCGAAATATCTAATTGTTTAACATCTTAGACAATTTCAATGGCCCAATTGTCAAATATAAGAGGAACTTGAGACTGACTATAAAAACAGTGAGATCGCAAAGTAACATCTCCACATTTTTATTTTTTAATTAATAATTTCTTATTTTTTTCTTTTCATCGCAGTTCTGCTCCATAAAGTCCTAACAACGTTAAGTTGTCTATGCCTAAGTTATTAGTGGAAACTTTGTTGATCTATCTAATTATGTAACTGAACTCTGTTATCTGTCAACAATTATTGTATGCTTCCTAAATGTTAATAAATATACTCGACAATCAAAAGTCTAAAATCGTTAATCGTAAATATCCGGGACATAGTGCAATGAAGAAATTCCGCGATAATATTCGTTAACAATCATCTACCTATATATGTACTATCTTAGTTCTTTTTTTACCCCAAACAATTATTTGGTTTCCGTTGACGGTTCACTTAACTAAGGAGACTATTTTAGTCCGTTTTTGTTGCGTGAAGCAGTTATTGAGTTTTGGCGGAATACTTTGGTCTACGGCTGACTAACTAAGAAGACTTTCTTAGTCACTAGAGAAATAATGCGTCTATTCTCTTACAGATGAAACTTCTGTATATTCAATTCAATTGGTTACAGATTTCCATGGGCAGCAGTGACCATCTCCCATCAGCATGGATTATGTCATTACATACTTGTTTGCTGTTTCCATTATTCAAAAACAAATTCTTGCAAAGTGAACATTTAATACATCTTTGTCATTGAGAATAAAGAAGCACTTTAATCATCCCGCGAACGGTAAAATTGACTTTTTTGAGAGCTGGGACCCGTAATTTATGGACCCTCACAGATATTGAAAAAGCTTTCCACTTCAACGTCTCAATCTCCATCGCAATGGATGAAACGACCTCAATTAACGCCGTTTTTTGAAAGGTGCTAAAACCTATTTGATACGACCGGAGAAGTACCACTGCCACACCCATATCTAGTAACTACTTGTAGTTACTCGTAACGTTTACTTGCGTTTCGCTACAATGGTATTTTTGTGTGAGAATAATAGCAAACGAGCATGCAAACCATCTGATATTAAGTAGTCGCAGCCTATAGACAACGTACAACCACAAACACGACTGAAATCCTGTCTGAGCTCGAACGTTGACATGATGTAGACTACTCCTAAAGACTAAGATGACTGTCTTACTTCAAAATGTAGCCGGCAAACACACACAAGTAATGCTTTACGGCGGATCATGAGGGCGGTGTGATCGCCGACTCACTTATAAGAAGCGACCACCTTATTACACAGAAGTAATAACGCAACTGTGATCTACTTCAACTGGTACTCTTTATGGAGTTGGTTACACATGTACTTGGACATTTGTACACCTCACCAAAAGGAGGACACTATGCACGTTTGCTACTATCAATTTATATAAGTAAATGTGATACTAATTTTATTTCTGTGTATGTTTTTCTATCTGTATTCTGTCTTCACATGCGTAGTAAGCCTTCAGTCACAACAATGGTCCGTGATCGACTTCGAAAGATAAAACCTGTGCTCCCCGACTGGAAAGGTGTCGCCGCCGCCCTCATAATCCGTCATGAAACAAAAGTGTTTTGCTTGTACAGGTACGGTTACCAGCTACTTACAGGCGACCATCTTAAGTACGACATCAAATAGGACTCCAATCTTGTTTGAAGTTGTATGTCGAAGTCCATAGATTACAGTTAAATAGGAATTCAGTCCTATTTGAAGTACTTATCGATGTCCATTGACTACATCAAGTGCTATTTCTATGATCATCATCATCACATTTGCTTTCTTGAAACAGGCAAAAATAAGCGAGCCTATCATGTATTGAACCCACAATCTTCTGCGCACAAGACCGGATGATGACCTGTAAGTTCAATTGATCAACATTGCATGGGAATATGACTTGTATAAATTCGGATTGAAATTACAATTAATTTCAGTTATGAATAAAATAGTAAAAAGGTTTAATATTTTCCGTTCAATTAATCCCGGTGTTTGTCGTACGGAACTTTCGGAAATCGGAATCTGACCGGAAGCAATCAAACCGCAAATTCATCGTTCATTCGTTCGGGATGTTTGTTCCGGTTATATTCAATCCCTGTATCTATATTTGTTTCAAAACTGATGCAAAAACAAAAATTACGATTCATAAACAAACACATTTTCAACTCCTGTACTTAGGATTTTAAATGACTACTTATTTAGTTTCTTTTATATGTAGCATATTTTGAAATTAGAAATTAGAAATACTCGTATCACTACTTCAAAACAAAAGGGCCACGCGAATAGACCTAATTTTACAGGAGAGCCATTTAAAGTATTCAAAATCAGTTCTTGTATTAATTATTATTAATTGCTCTGTAATTTTAAAACTGATAAATAGGTGTTATACACTATTAGAAAGATATTTTTATTCTGCTTTTAATGGTTGATTCGAATATGTGACCGACAACATTTGAATTTTTACAATAAAAAGAATTTTGAATAGTTTTGATTTATGGCCCTTTTGTTTTAAAGTAGCGATATATATATATACAGACGAATATAATGTTTTATTTACTAAAATTCTATATATAATATACTCAGTACCCTACTCAATGTGTTCTGACAGTGAAGGTGATCAATACACGCCTGTCTCGGACATACGTTCTTGTCACTGTTAGAGCCTTGTCTCATCGCTGTCGAAAAGAGAGTTGCGAATCGCTAGATAACTTTCTTTATGACCTTGAAAAAGTAATAATTGAATTCCAGGTGATGTCAAGTGACCACACGGAATACAGTGCGATTTTAAACAGTTATCATCGCCGAATCTAACATTTGACCACGTAACAGGTACTCAAGTTGCATGGATCGTGGTCACGGCTAACTCTGTAATGGTCACTCTGCAAGTTAACGGTGACCATGAGCCGTGAAACATGTTCTAAGTATGGTAAAAAAAAAAATGTTATCCGTTACGGTTAAAATGCATTGGCGATAGTACCGCCTCTTGACCTATAGTTAATTTCCCTGCTGTGCATTACTTGGAGCAACGCGCTTGCGACTTGTACAAATTTGTATGGATTACGGGTGAACAAAAGTGCTGTATTTGCGTCAGCGCTACAAGACTGGGAGCGGACATTACATCTGTGTATTCGTAGATGATACACAGTGAATTGTTGGCGCATCTTCAGCCTAGAGAACACAGCTCCAATTTAGAGACGACTTCCGCGTTATATAAGCGTGTCAGTTAAAGTGTTAAGTGAGCTATAAAAACCTGTCGCGATAAAATCTTTCATCGCCAATCTCTTGCACGTGTCTTCCCGTTGACTTCATAAGGGAAACCATTTTTCTTCCTCACAAGGTGAATAATGTGATTAATGATACTGGATAGTATTCAAAGGTTTCTTGGGTACGTCTATTGTGTTTTAACATGCGAAGGTTTCTGCGCCAGAGGTATCGAAGATCCTTGTGGTACGTTTTGGGTTCCGTACGATAAAGATCTACGTTATAGGTTTCGTAGATCGTTTGAAAACGTCATAAGGTTCAGTATCAAATGGATTTACACCATAAGGTACCGTAGATTCTTTGGAAACGCCATACGATTCCGTTGTTTTATGTGAGAAGAGTAGCAAACGAGCATGTAAACCATCTGATGTTAAGCATCGCTACTCATAGACATCCACGTACAGCCAAAAACACGACTGAAATCGTATCTAAGCTCGAACGTTGACATTGCTACACCTGAGGACTAATATGGTCGTTTCACTCCAAAGATTAGCCGGCAACCGCACCTCTCCAACTGAAACACAAGTAATACTTTACGGTGGATTATGAGGGCAGCGGTGGTACCTCTCCGGTTGAACTGTAGTTCGCCCATCTTGTAAAGTACCATACCAAGAGTATCTACGTCATATATTCCGTAGATACTTTTGAAACGTCGTGTGGTTTTGTACTGAAAAGAACTACGGCTTACGATCCGTAGAACCTTGGAAAACGTCATAAGATTCTGTACCAACATCTACGCCTCACAGATCTATGCCTTAGGTTCCGTAAATCCTTTTGGTATGGCCAAAATTCCCCATTTCTCATTCAATATCGTACAGAAACGCCAACGTAGCATTGCATTAATTATGGCCCTTAATAATAGTTTTTTCCCCATATACAGTCAATTTGGGTAACTTTGACTGCGGTCTAACTTTGAATAAAGTTGTGAAAAAGATTTATTAATTTGTTACATCGAAAGTTTTTGGTGTTTCAATATCGTACTACTTAAATGGATCACTAAAATGTTTTTTATAGCGACGAAATTAAAAAAAAGCACCTGTCATTGTCATAATTTTGTAAATTACCTATTATTTATTTTATTTACCTATTATTTATTTATTTTATTTCCGTGTGAAGTTATTACAAGTGTTTGTTGCTCTGTTTTGGAATCGTAATTATATATATATAGGACTTATCGAAAACAGGTATGTTTTGATTTTTATCTTTAAAATGTCGTTTATATATTATTATTATTATTTTGAAACTCTTATGTCCGTATTCCTTGTTGAATATTGTGTAAACCTGTTAAATTTTTGACGACGATGAAATTCGAAGTAATATGGGTAACTTTGAACGGTTCAAAGTTACTCGTATCATAAAAATATAACTAAATTAATATATATATATAAACAAGAAGAAATAAATATTGATTTTCGGAGTGACCAGATTATGAGTGGCAAAGTAGAAGAACCAAATACGGAAAAAAATGTGATAATGAGGCTCAAGAAGTTGAAAGAGAAGAAATAGCGGTATAAGCTTTAGTTCACCAACCTCCTCCTCTTAAACTTTCTTAAACATCTGCTGGTGAAGTAAACAACAGTTTTGAAAATTAAGTTGAAGCAGAAAATATGAACCAGGAAATAGAAGTTGTAAATCGTGAAAGGCCTGACGTAGACACAGGTAGCGAAATAATTTTAATGGATGAAGAACTTCT
>DWON01010879.1:0-10509 GCA_018251015.1 Phocides pigmalion okeechobee
ATATCGCGCCTTTACAATAAAAGAGACTTATCTTGAAAATTGCAAATCTTTGTTTCATATCTGTTTTCTTTTTTGTTATAACTTATAACTTATACTTTATTTTGCAAGGTGGTAACGTACACAGCTCGACCGGGAAGATAAATGAAAATGAAGATATTTTTATTTAAAGTATATTCTTTACAGAAACTTTTGAACGTCAATATATTACCACCGTTTCGTAAGGTGTATTGGAAAAGAGGCGGCGAAAGAAACTCCAAAATACACATATTTTCAAAGTTTGATAATGTAATTTATAAATAATAACTTAAATTTATGGAGCAGGGAAACTGGAGTCATTTCAGACGATATAAGTTTATAATTTAAATAATCGTTAGTTTTATAATATATCTTTTTATACAATGTTTGTTTATTAACCAATTTAAACTTTTTCTGATAGATTTGTGATATGTTCTGGTATGATACCACCGCTACACCCAGTTCTAGCGTGAAAATTAATTACGTTTCGGTAGGAAAGTGTGGTGGCCGGTCCATTTACTTTTGAGGGATTGTGGGTTACATTCCTAATCAGGACAAGTATTTTGATGATAAGCGTGAGGATTGTGTATCTGGATGTAAACTATCTATTTACGTATATATTTAGAAAGATTTGTCGATGTTTATCAGTTTTCTAGTATCTGTAGTATAAGTTCTGTCTAGTTTAGAATCTGATGACCGATTGGGAGTTGTTAGCATATTATGCTTTAATTAATACACGAATAAAAGTAAAGGGATTTAATATAATGAAATAAATAGAAAAAGGTGTTACACGTAGCTATTCTAAAAGATTATAACAAATATTTAGAAATGTACATGTATATTGTATACTTACAATAAATATATTAAGTGGCAGCCAACATACTGTGAAGACTGCAACCACGGTAACCATCATTTTTATCATCTGAAATAAAATAATAACGATTAGTATTCACAAAATAATGTTTATTGTATATTTAAAGGAAGTATTGCAAATCAGTAAGTTCAAATTCAAATACAAAATAAATAATTTATTTTATTGTAACTTATTTCCATACATTTAATGAAGGTAAAGGGGTAGAATGTAAATCGGTACATAGGCTTTGAGCGCTGTGGACTAAAGTTGATCGGGAGAAAAAAGCCAGCGGAAAAAAAGAAAAAGTGGCTGCTAATATGGCGGTAATCAATTCCGTATAAATAGGAGTGCCACCTAAAGTCGATACCAGAATCGAGGTTACTCAGTCCTGATTCTTGGCAATCGATATTTATTATATCGATACACGCGTTAACCTGCGATTTTTGCTCGCGAAATATTAGCTTAGGTATGTGCTATAATTGATACATTGGGCAATATGATAAAAAATCGATTACCCGAATTACAATTGTTATTAGTTATTGCTCAATTGCGAGGTGATAAAGGATATAATACGTAGCCTATAACGATAAAATATAACTAGAGGCACGGTCACTCAGTGTAAAATTTTGAGTTAAAATCTGTAGTTTTGCGTAAGACAAAAACAAAAATATACGTAGATCATTTTAATTACATATAATTATAAAGGATTGACCGAGAGTTTATTAGTTTTAGTTTTAGAAATGACTGAAGATTTACATTTATTTTACGACCTTTTTATTAACATCGCTTTGGGTCTTGCCTATTCGGGCGGAATTTTTCAATCCATATTAAATGAACTTGTCTGTGAGCTAAAGACTTGAAATTTCGAATATAGCTCTAATTTGATGATAATATCTAAAAAACATTCGAAAATAATTGTCTAAGGAAAATATATTTAAAAAAATGTTCCGCCTTCGTGACAGACACTGATAGTTATTTTGTCGTAGCTGATCTCCAAATTTCTTATTGACAGTAACTCTACATACTTTTTACTATCTGGTATGTAACAAGCATTCTGTTTTTCAATGTTTCATACCTATTTAAAACTTAAACTCAAATTTCAAGGATAACAAGGAAGAATTAATGTACGGCATGAGGTTCAAATCGATAGAAAAGTAAGAAAAAATACGTTTTGCTTTTTAGTCCGTAAAAATATATATATATTTTATATTTTGAATAAATTTTAGCACCGATTAAAAGCGGTCGTCTGAGTTATGCACTGGGCGTGAAACTCAGACAGCCCTACAAAATCTCAACCTTGTTTGAGGTTATAAATAGGCCGTAATGACCCCTTAACATTAACATCAAGTGGACAGCGTGCTCACACTCCAGGATTACATAAACAAGTAATGGACGGCTTAGTTCCGCTTGTATACCTAATATCGTTACTTATTTATATTATATATTATGTATTAGATGTTTTCCGCGGCTTTGCGCAGGTAGAACTCCTACATAAGCAAAGGCGCGGCGCAAAAACAATGGCGCGAAAATTCTTAATATCTCCATATTAAGAACTATATAACATACTATTTTTCAGTCATATTTTAATTCCTCAGGGTTCGAATATCTAATATAATATTGTTTCTCTTAATGCTCATTTATACTACACAAAGACCTAACCTTCAAAATTTTACGAGTCTAGGTTTTTGCTATGATTTGGTCTCTAGGTCTTTCAGCTACCCTGTACTTCTATATATTCATAATATAGATATTTTTCCGTTGTTTTTCTATTTAACTCACTAATTGTTATCATCCGTAAGAACAAAAAGTAGAGCAAATTATATATTTTCCTTCTTACACATAATTTACTTTAACCGTGAAATTCTATGAATAAAATTTAAATATTCATCAAATGTAAAGTTATCTTAAATAAGGCCTGTAGAGAAAATGCTACAAAAGAAAATTATATTTGCGTTCTTTGCGTTTTAAAGGTGCAAGAACAATAGTTAGACCGACGAGGTACCATCGCCGCCCTCATAATCCGCCAAAAAGCATTACTTGTGTTTCGGTTGGAGAGGCGCGGCTTCCGGCTACAATTTGAAGCGAGACGACCGTCTTAGTCCTCAGGAGTAGTAACGCATCTAAGCACGAGCTTAGATAGGTTTTCGATCGTATTTGTGGTTGCACGTGAATGTCTATGGATTACGACAACTTAACATCAGCTGATTCGCATGCTCGTTTGCTTCTTCTCACAAAAAATGCTATGTCGTTTACTTAGTCCTAAATAGTCATATTGACAACTTCAAAGGCGTAATGACATTTATATCATTTTCACGCTGCAAAATTTCGTAAGGAATGGAATATTGCTAAGAATTCGCTTGCAAACTTGCTTTATTAACATAACTTTACGTAATTCTTGCCATAAGTCATTTCAACTATCTGAACAGCTAAAATAAAGAAATAGTCTACCTAGTTATATGTATTAATTGTGATGCCTATTCAACGTGGGAATGCAGCTAGTGTCCTTGAAACCATGCCGCATGAGCACGGACTTTAGTTAATAGTAAATTAGTTACAAGATTTTCATCATTGTAAATTACTCAAATCTTTCCATAGCATAAAATATAGTTGCATCCCGCTTTCTATACGCCTAGATTTTTAAAATTACGCAACGGATTTTATTGCGGTTTTCATCAATAGACAGATTTTTTTATGTGAGAAGAGTTAAGAGTTAAGTAGCCGCAGATCATAGACATACAAGTACAATCAATAACACGACTGAATTCATATCTGAGCTCGAACCTAGATACGTTGCTACTCCTGAGGACTAAGATGGTTACCTTTATTCAAAGTGTAGCTGGCAACCGCAACTCTCCAACCGAAACACGAGTAATGCTTTACGGCGGATTATGAGGATTGGTTCAAAAGAAAAGTTTATATGTAATACAAGAATATTATAGCTGAGAAAAGCCAAGTGATGTCGTAAACGCAACCGTGCGAAACCGGAGTGGATCGCCAATATTACATAACCAGTGTAAGCTTAGCAAGTTTTGGAATAAGTTTTTATTCCTGGCACGTAACCTGATTTTTCGTACTTATTCGTGTATTAGCAATGAAATATTACGTGTGTTAATGATGAAGTAAACATCGTGAGGAAACTAGCAAGTTTGTAAGTTTTTTTAATGTGAGACGAGTAGCAAACGTGCATGCAAACCACCTGATGTTAAATAGTCGCAGCCCATAGACATGCATGTACAACCACAAACACGACCGAAATTCTATCTGAGCTCGAACCTCGATACGTTGCTACTCCTGAGGACTAAGATGGTCGTCTCGCTTCAAAGTGTAGCTGGCAACCGCACTTCTCCAACCGAAACACAAGAAATGCTTTATGGTTTATTAGAGCGGTGGTGGTACCTACCCGGTCGAACTACAGTTCTCACACCTTTGAAGTTCTCCATAAAGATTTAAAGGTGTGAAGTGTATGAATCTGCATTTGGTCAGCTTAGTGGATTAGAGCTTAACCCTTTTCATTCTGAAAGGGGACCTTTACCTAGCAGTAGTAAAGTAATGGTTTAACGATTAAGTATAATTACAATTATAATTTCAGATTATATTATAATAAGGTCTAGGTTACAGGTGCCTAATACGATTGAGGTTAAAGTAAATAAAACATATAAATTGTAAATATGAGAAATTGTAAATTGTAATAATTGATACGAGTAAATTGCGTAAAATTTACTGACGCTTATTACAATGTTCGATTATCATTGATATTCGAGTTCTGATATTTTTCATTTCACAAGTTTAAGTACTTTTATGAATGTTTCGTAGTAATTAAATTTTACTTCAATTAGTTCAATAGTTTTGAAAAAGATACTTATTATAAAATAATTTGTTACTCTATATCTAAGTCGTTTTTAATTTCTTTATAAAAATATAAAAATATGTGGTCAAAAGGTTGTAACAGTTACTTCCATTTTATAAAAAAAAATCTCTTCCAGGCAACCTCGAGACAATAAAAATACTTTTATATTACATATAGTGAATAATTCCTTTTATTCGCATACATATATGAATATAATATATATCTTTTATCGAATATTAGAAAATATCACCATTGAATTAAAGTTATCAAAAATAATTTTGTTTACGCAAGACCGGAAATCGAACTAAAATTTTAAGAACTTAACAAATAGTGTTACAAATAAAATGAAAAGTTTAAAATGTTTGTGATGAGAGCATGTTTGTTTTTTGCGCCATCGCCAACTTATCTATTAGTATCTGACGGGTGTCTATCATTGGAAGACTATATTATTTTTATGTCTAAAATTATAGTACATTCATGCCGGACGCCCGATGTTTGGTTATCCGTGGACATTCACATACAATTTTCAACATGACTGAAATTTTTATCGAGCTTGTGCGTCTTACGCCGGGGGATATTTGACCCCCTTGAGCAAAAGTCTAGGTAAAGAGGGAACCTTAAGTCCCGAATAATCCCTACCCGTCTCCTCCCCCGTGTAGAGCTGACGGTACCGCTGGGTATGAGTAGGGGACTAGGTGTCGAAAGTCCCCTGTTTCATTCGTTCGAGGTCGTACGTAGATGTATTGTTACTCCCGAGGACTAAGATGGTCGCCTCGCTTCTAAATGTACCCGGCAACCGCATCTCTCCAACCGAATCACAAGAGTTATTTCAAGGGATTATGAGGGCAGCGTTAGTATCCCCGGCGGACCTTAGTTTTTTTTAAAAGGTTGTATGAATATTAGGTTTCTGTATTTCAAAGGGAAAAGGGCACGCTTATAGGAACACGTCGTTGGCTGTCTGTCTGTACGTCAAAAATCTTTTAGGGAACGCGTGGAGGTATCAATCAAAGAGGTGTCAAGAACTGTATCGTCTTTATTGCCGCTTGTTATGTCTGAAGGTGTCAAACAACGTCCAATCTTCAATTCTTCCGTTTAGCGATTATGGTGAACTTATTGTATAGTTAAGAATTTTTTTTTCTTAACAATCGCGGAGAACTTGCTGGCATTATTGCGACGTCGCAGCGATTTATTTGCAATTAATGAGGACCACATAAAATATGGATTGGATTCCCGTTTGCTACTTCTTTTACTGAAAAATCTATTACTTATAAAACCTATTTGCTACGTAACGAGTACTCATTTAAGTGATTGCTGATATATCGAACCAGTTTCGTGGATAGTTAAACTTTTTAATCATAAACACAGTATATGTGACTGCTTCGAAATATTGGCAATCAGAAATGTGTTAATCGTATGTACACATTACATAGTCGCCGGTGACAAGAGTGCTGGGTCATATCTCGCGCAGAGAATTGCGATTGCTATTCTACACGGGAATGCAGCTAGCGTTCCGTGAACCATGCCGCATGGACCCCCTTTAGATACTTTGGGTAAGACTTTTAAAAGTAAAAGTATTCTGTTATTACTTTACTTTAAATCGTATAAATGTTGTTACTTTAAATGTTGTTATGTTGTTATTACTTTAAATCGTATAAAACCTTTCGTTTAGACCGTTGCATGCGTGAGTCCCTTGCAGTCTGAGCCTCGCCGGGCGGTCGGCCTCCCCAGACGACGTGAGCGATACGCGCGTACGTGCACACTAGCGCCCCCAACGGGATCCCGAACTGGAGCGCCATTAACGCGCACGTGTACTGCTCGCTCTGCTCCGGCCGCTCCCACTGTTCGAGGCAAATATCTCTGTGAACATTACACAGTACACAGTCAAACATAATTCCTGACCTAAACAATTGTGAATCAGGCAAACATGTCAACAGATAGGTGATGTGATTCTAAAAGAAGAGGAAGGCATCTTGGGGCTCAAATCATTACAACGCACATCTTATTTCGGTGCGTACTGGTGCGTGGTTACTTGCTTTAACTACGAAAGAAAAAAATATGAGGAAACCTACCTACTACCTACATACCTTTGTTATGCATAAACTCCTCAAAAGATGTGTAAAAATTTACATAGTTTGTACCAATCTGCACGTACCAATCTGCATTTGGCCGGCGTATTCAGGTTAAACCTTTTTCATTTTGATGAGAGATCCATGCAAAGTGATAGGGCTGTAATGCGTTGATGACGAAGCGAATAACTTGAAAATGGCTCTTAAAGCAAGATATTATTTAATAACACAACAAAAGATCAGCATGGGTCTGTTTGTGCGTAATTAGACCATCCCACGGGTAGACAGCGTGATTGTTGTTTGTTTGCGAAGCGAATTTTAGGATGAATCCTTAAACTTTATGATTAGTCCTTCACCTGATTCGTCTATATCAGGGGTCGGCAACCTGCGACTCGCGAGCCACGGCTTTTTCAAGGAAAGATTGGATCTCAAGTTACCATAGTTTATTTTATTGACAAAACCTTTAAGAATGTATCCATTGGTCTCTGTTTTATATATTGTATAAATCCCACTGTACTGTATACTTCCAATAACAAGCAATCTACCAGTGAAAGTCGTGTTGAAATCGGAACACACAGAGAGATATGAAATTATTTAAACATATTTTAGTGGCTCTTTAAAATTTGGGAAAATTTTTAAATTGCAACTTTTGACTCTTCCGTCTCAAAGGTTGCTGACCCCTGGTCTATATGGATCCGGCCCTGGAAATGTGTTAGATATCTGCATTGTAAAGTACATTTGTTGGACCAGAACATAAACATAATACAGTTATTACATTTACGTATCAGAATGTTCGTGAATAAACTTTTCATAACGTGACGAAAATAACTTTTTATTTCATCTCAACAAGTGAATTTTATTGTATGGTATAGTGCAATTGGGACATCAAACATTTGTATGTTTTTCAAACCGAATTAACTAGGATAGGATTTAAATGTATCAATTAACTTTATGGTCTATATTTCATTAGGACATAATGCATTAAAGTGATAAAAACGAAGAACAACAAAATTGAATGATTTTATATTTCTCATGAATTTTCGAAAAGTACGTAAGTGTCGAATGTTACTTTGCTACTAATGTAAATGAGGGGAAGTGGACAGTATGGTATAACATAAAATGGAATATAAAAAAGTAATCTTACTTACGCTTGGCAGAAGCGATGCCACTCGGTAGGCCTTTGTATTTGCGATACAATAGGTATTGGAGCAGCGGTGGCCATGGCGCCACCCCAAACACCGGCAACGACAAATTTGGCCGCAGTCTTACCCAGACGAGGGCGGAGTGGACGCATTATAGCCATATAGCGATCTATCGATATCGCCAGAAGTGTATAAGCACTCACTAACACAGACACTGCTTGAGAAAAGTTGACCACTTTACACATCACCATACCGAAAGGCCAGTACCGTAATACCAATGTTGATACAAAGGAAAATGGTACGCAAAACAGCGTCATTAAGATATCACCTACGGCCAAGTTCACTATGAAATAATTTGTCACAGTCTTCATTCTTGGCGACGTTTGCACCACAAAACACACTAGTCCATTTCCAAGAAGGGCCACAACAAACACTATGCAGTATAGTATGAAAACACATGACTGAAATAACGGGGAGGAAAGGAAATCTTCCGAGGATCCAAGGGGTGAACACACGCTGTCGTAATCCCACCATGTCGTGTTAGGTGACGTGGTTCCGGTGCTATATTCTTCGTCAAAAACTGTGTAATTTGGTTCCAAAGTTTCGTACGATGCAGTCGTTACATGACTCTTAAAATCGGTCTTTAAATCATCTAACATTATGTGTTACATTATTTTAAAACGCCAACTCTGAGTTGTTTCGTGTTCCTCGGCATTTGTAATAGTCTCCTGAAACAAAGATAAAGCATACGTTATGACATTTTTTGTGTGTTCACAGTCGTTAAAATATCAGTATAGCTTTACGATTCAGTAATGGTCCGTTAGATAAATTAATGTCTTCGATCCTAATGAAAATTGCAGGTTGATGCCGATCGTAAATTTTTAATAGTATGTATTATGATGTACTATTCTGGTAATAAATTTTTGGGGGCAATGGTTATTTGCTCGCATCAGAAGTGAAAGCTTTCGCATAAAGAATACCAGCCAAAACAGTCGTTACATCGTAGTGTTTATGATGACAAGAACCAGCTTCTGCGATCTCGCATACGTTACGTACGTGACATTTTATTTACACTGCACTGGAAGTTTCCTGTTCAGTAATATTTATAGTACGCCTAATGTTTAACGAAAAAAATCGTATAGTCAATCATATTTCAGTGTCTTATATTTTCATCTCGCTTTTTATAAACGAAAAGTAGAGAAGTCCATTTGATGGTAAATGGACACACCCGTCCATTGACTGTCTAAATAACTCTATGTAGAAGATTACCTGGCCACCAAAACGCGAGATTTCACGTTAGAAATATAGTGATGGTACCAACCCGCTTGAACCTTATTAGCTTTACTATCAAGCAATTTATATATGTCTACCTGAATTTATTTGTAAGCTCTGAAGCACGCGGTAAAGGTACATAATGCCATAAATGTTTCCAACTAAGACGTCCTAAAGGGTAATGATGCATCTACCAACAACAATCTAATCATATCAGTCAACAGTATAATCACCATCTACGATGTACCAATTCTTGTATGTCTACCTGAATTCATTTGTAAACTCTGAAGCACGCAGTAAAGGTATATATGTAATGCCATAAGGCTTTCTAACTAAGACGTCTTATAAGGAAATGATGTATCTACCAACAACAGTCTAATCACATTTCGTAAAAGTTGTATTTAAGAATGAATCAGTTTAGATTTTTTTGTTTACATCTGACAAAAATAATTTTGTATGGTATGCATCGGTTGAAGCTAATCATAGTAGCAGTAAATAATTTGTTGAATGAAAAAGAACAGACACGAGAGCAGATACTACAGTCTTAGGTAATACAGGGAATAAATAAATTCGCCAGATTTATTTTTATGATGACACAAATAAGACGTTTAAAAATTAGACGTTTTAAAAATATAATTTATTTAAAAATGGAATGGAAGAAGTAACTGGAAATGGAAGTAGCATACGAGGATCCAGTCCATTTAAGGGTAAGTCTGTGGTAAGTGAGCATTGCCGCTCATAGACATATTACGAAATTAACTTCATAACGAACAGGAAGTCCCATTTGAAGTGGACCATAGATGCGATGACACTCCTGAGGACTAAGATATTCGCCTTAAGTGTGAGTGAACTGACAACCTCACCTTTTCATTTGCGGAAACTTTACCAAACGGGAAAACATAAAACAACCACATATGCCAATCATAATCTATCCAGTACGTTTCATTTCGGAAACATAAGTGGAAACCACGCACAGTGTAATTAAAACGTATTTTACCAACATCACTTATACCAACTCATAGCAACGACAAAATAAAGAAAAACACCACACCGTCATGTAAGTAAATTCGTATTTTCATTATTAATATATTACTGTCCATTAGCTGGGGACAGGTCTTGTCTCTGAGAGAGAAAGTTTACGCCACAGTCTACTACTGCCATGTGCAAATTGATAGACTTCACATGCCATGCCATTTTAAAGGTGGTAGAGCTGTTAGAGTTCGCCCGGGGCGCCACCCCCGCCCCCCTCATACCCCGCCGTAAAGCAATATTTTCTTCATGTATTGTGTTTCGGTTGGGGAGGTGTGGTTGCCG
>DWON01010880.1:0-10508 GCA_018251015.1 Phocides pigmalion okeechobee
CTTAAGCGGACTATAGTCTTAATATGAACATAAGTAAAGTATGTATGTATATATGTTATTATCGTGTTAATATACGTATAAAATATATTCATACCGTTGTAACTAAGTACATATTTAAATATATATATTTTTTGTCTTTTTACGCTAATTTACATTCCATGTTGAATAGTACATTCAGTTGGTTAAAACATACCCGCTATACCTAAACGTTATAAATTATGAAATTCTAATGAAAAATACTAAACAACTATTAACTAAGCATCTAGTAAACAACAATTTGTTTCTTAGTTGGCTACTTATGATATTGATAGATTCTTGTGGAATAAAATTTAAACGTCGTATTAAATATATATTCTGGAATAATTACCCATTGCTATTGTTATATATTAGTACAAAAATATAAGTTATAATTAATACAAACTAAGCGTGCAACATGAACAATCAATTAGTTACATAACCATTGATCACAATATATAAAAATGTATACAATATTTATATAAAACATTTTGTTCAATGTGGCAAAAAATAAGATTCACAATTCTAATCACAAACAAACATTTTAATTCATGGAAATTTTATATACAATACATAGAAACAAAAGGGCTGATGTTAAGTTAAAACAGTAAATTCATGTAACATATTGGAGTGTATCGTGAAAATAATATCACCAAGCCTCGTGGTTGGTTATAGTAAGCATAAAAATATACAATTAATTGTTATTATACTATTGTTTCTGTTAATGAACGTTATATTAAAGTTGATTAATGATAATTACTCTTAATTCAAAGTATTTATGTAATTCTCCGTTAAATTAACTAATCTTCGTTTCTTCTGCTAATATTTTACTGTTTATGCCTTTAGTAAAAATAATAAACATCGGTAACAAAAACCGATACCAAATCTCCATATGCATTTGCTAGCAGCAATAATCTATACAAGTTACAAGTTACCTAAATAGCAATAAAGACATTTATATCATCGAAATAGTGGTTTTCATAATAATCATAACTATGAATAGTATGCCCTAGTAAAGGAATATGATCGTATCGCTTAATTGGTACAAATATAAGCAAAAACAATGTAGCTTATTGTTAAAAATATATAAGCCTTTTAATATCATGTTAGTCACTATAACAAACAATAACGAATAAGTGCTAATATGTACGTATTACATAATATAAACAACGCCGGTGTTATAACAATTACTGAATGATAATGTGACCGAGTATCAAAAAGCTAGTCTCAAATTAAAAATCAATTAGATGTCCTATATTTAAGTAAGCGACATCATATTGCTAAGCGATATTTCATATAATACTAAGGTTATTGACATAATCGTATAATATATTAAACATACTATATATATGTATACATGAGCCAAGTGTAAGGTATATATAAGCTTCCTTTTTTCATAGTAATAAATATAAAAATAAATCTCAAGCACCATTCCGGAAAGTAGGTCCAATCATAGATAGATATTATGCGTTTTACAGCCGTACACCATAATAAGCGAAAATTAAAACTACGCCCTCTACAGAGTATTGAAAGTGCCCTCTTTAACCTCACGTACTACCGACTGAGTAATCCCAAGTGTTCGTAAGGATGGCGAGTGCTACCAAAGCGGTCATCTTTATTCAATTTTTTTATTTGTTTATTTTTACCTTTTACATAACATTTTAGATGTTTTTCTTATAAAAACAACAAACCAATATTTATTATATATTATAAACAAAAGGATAAATATTATTAAAATGACAAATTCACACTAAATGACAGGGATTTTAAAATCGAAACGATTTTATAATCGAATCGTTTTTTTCCATTGTAATCGATATCTATAATTCGTTGATAAAACCCGATAACGAATGCATTTAATTTTCTACAGTGTGTCAATATTTGACGACAACAATTTTTTACACTGATAGTCAAACCAATTGCCCAATTTCCAAGTGAGAGTCGCCCGGTACCCGCTAGTGAAGTCTCTCAAAGAGGAGTCCATACCGAATCGCACGTGCTGCCTAATGACCGCCTCGCTGGCGAAGGCCCGCAGGCCGCCGTGCCACTCGCCGCTCGACACCGGGTCGCCGGTCGAGATCCCCAACGGGTCTAGATTCGCCACGAGGTGACCCCGAGACTAAACCGCACGTGCAAACAATCCACAACATTATTATCCCAAACTGCCTCCGCCCGCCGCAGTATGGGTCAAACACATCATTCATGTTAATCGCATGTCAGAGGAAACGTTATAACTTCACCGAGAGGCTCTTAACTGCTACCCCATATTGCACTTGTACCATAGAAAGGAAGCATATTAAAATATAATTATCTAGTAAAAAATAAACATATCTTGAGACTAGCCATTAAATCGGTCCGATTGGTTAGTAGGAAGACGAGACTTTTGACAGGGAGAGCATTACAAATCCTGTTAATATTAAATGAAAATGAAATAATGTAGGTAATATGGCTAATATTATGCATTGAGTAACTTATTTGCTACTATTAACTGTCTCAAAAACCACTACTGCAAACAAATTAGTTTACTATGATGCGTATATTATCACATACATGCATAAATATTTTGCGGGCGCATTTCTGCCATATTCGCAATATATTCGAAATCGTATTAGTGATTATGACAACTCATGACGACAGTAACGTTTCAATGTGAAAGAAATTAAATTGACCGATGGAAGAAGATCACTGTTTAGCGTAGTGCTACCACAAAACGAAAATTAAACATTATATTAGGTGGCGTCAAATGCATGTAATAATATCGCTGTGATACATAAACACGTGACACGCAATACAAGTTTGTCAGCTCTCAGACCGCGTCCCGTGTGGCAGCGACGCGGCTCGTCACGGCTCACGTTAGCTGCTGCGTACCGAAATTGAAATATTTCCTCATGATGAGCTCGGAGCGGGGCGCCCGCATGCCCAGTTCGGGCAGCTTGGCCGTCGTGATGCCCAGCGGGTCCACGTCGGCCGCCAAATGACCGCGAGCCTGCCACGCACCCGCCACCACGTCACTTTAGCCCAAACACGCCACGACCCAGCGACTATTACGCAATCAAGCGCACGCGCCCAAACGTCCTCCACGACCGAGAGACTCATGATCGTTCACGATAAACATACAAACGCAACTTACACAACACAATATACGCGGTTCATACCAAAACTTCTTACGAAATTATTCAAAATATATATTATGAAATCACGTCGCCAGGTCGTGCCATTCAATTTGGACACGGTCTTAAAATATAATTGAAACCGTATTGCCAATTACTTGCAATTTTGATTAATACAACGTTAACATCCCAATTAAGTGCCTCTATCGTGCTAATCGTTTTAATGTAACATACAAACTACATGAATTTTATTCATTGCTCGCAATCGTCATACAGTCATTAAACCATTACACCGATATCCCTGTTTTACCCTGAATTACATATCGTTGTGCTCCCGTGCAATTTGTTGTATGTGGTATGTATGTAATGAGTAGTATTAAAATAAAGTGCAAGTGAAAATGGACCACTTTAAACCTCATTACGCATTAACATCGTCAGTTGCACCAATATGTTAAGTAACACTTACTGTATATAGCATTTCGACTTAAACATACCATGGAGCACACTAAACATGGGGAAAAACAATACACCAACACAGTCACAAATTAATACAAAAAACCAACTTAAATCATTTGGATCGCAAGCTGTATAATCGTGTTTATTCACACTATGCTCATAAAACATTTCTTTCCTATTACATTCACAATATTAGTAGCCCTAACATCGTTTTCAATATCTCCTATAACTGACTGTTTGCTCAAATAATATGTTATAGAGAGAACCTAAAGGAATGTACGTACATTAGAAATCATTAGAGACATGACCAAAATGTGCAACCAATAACAAATTATCTACATTATGTGTAACTCAGGAAAGTGTTCACCTGATAGCTTCTGATGATAGCCTGCACGGCGAGATGGTCGTCGATTATCTTCTCGTTAATTGGAGACCCTGTAAACATATGTAACGGTAAACATTCTGATACACCTAATAGATGTCATAATTTATACAGTTTTGACTGTTTATACAAGTTTTTAATATATATTTTACTATATAACGGGTACTCACGATTAACGCTTTTTAATTGCCGATATTTCGAACCAGTTGCATGGCTCGTGGTCACGGCTAAACTGTGACCTAACTGTGTAAACAGTTTACCTGTGACCACCTTGCAACTGATTGGAAATATCGGCAATTAAAAAGCCTTAATCATGAGTACCCGTTATATAGTAAAATGTATTAATTCCGCGATGGTATTAGTTTAAAACCGTGTATTTTTAATTGTCGTTTTTAACTGGAACAGTAGAGGAAACTTCATAATTATAGCACATATACGAGATAATCTTTTTTAGAAACTTCTTGCTCTTTTTGTAACATGACAATATCGTCCATATTTTTAATGTACCAAAAATAAATCAATTACTCATCATAATGTAAAGTTCCATAAAAAAATTTATATTCACAAAAAATAGTTAATATATGGAAGAAAATATTCGAATCGATGCAGTTTCCTGTAAGTATCAATTGATTGTAATGAAAAAAAAACCTGATCATAAAAACATTGATCATATCTGTTAAAAGGTTTCTCATATAATTTGTCGCCTCTTATTGTATGAGAAAGTTTTTACTGTGGCTCTGTATATATCGTATGAAAAGTTCAGGTTCATAGCCAATCCACCAACAGGAAGAAAGTAGTTACTATTAGCACTTGTATACAATAATTAACATTAGTGTTAACACATGTCAGGTGGATCACGTACAAACGTGCTAAATGCTATTGTAATCGGGTATCTTATCTTGCGTAAGGGTTTATTTAAGATCTTGTTCAAATATAGGATTCGTTCGTTCGCTTATGTGAACTGATAATAATCTGATGGATGAAAGCTGATAAAATCAGTGCGTATACGTACTAGACTATACTACTGACCACGTATAATATAACAATTCATGCATACAAGTTGAAAAGGATGATTGCTATCTGCACTATTCTAAGTATAAAATTAGTCATGGGAGTATGAGACCACGCATAGAGAAGGGTTCGCAGTATTCCATACCACAAATACACAAAACAAACAAAATATCTTATACCACAAACTAAAATAATAAAAAAATCTATGAGAGTAGTTTTTAAGTTAAAAAGTTAACGAGTGCTAAAATAATTTGATAACTTTACAATTACATATATGATATTTCAATCTTCAATGATTTGTTTTTACGTAACTTTACTACATCATCCTTCCAAATTTCAACTACGCAGTAACTATGCTTCGAATAAGTTTGCTTAGACATAATTTATGCTAGAATGTCCAGTGTAGCATTTATAGGCGGCGCATTTTTAGGCGACGTCTAAGGCAGGTACCGTCTGTGGACGGTGCCCGTCATAATTTTTCACCGTGAAACATTTTCTTGTTTTGATCACAGATATGCGGTTGCCAGATATGCTCACAAGAAGGCGACAATTATAGTTCCTAGAGAAAATACGCCCTGAATCCAGTTTGTGGTTAAATGCGGATGTTTATAGGTCACAGCGACCATCTGATGTTAACTGACCTGCATGCTCATATGCTAGTTTTCAATTACCTGCTGCGATGGAGGGCATACCGCCGGCGGTTGGCACAAGCGACGTGAGAGGCACCTCGTTTTTGGAGTAGGGCGCGAGGTTCGGTGGCGATGTGTAGGCGACGCCAGGTTGCGCTCCAGCAGTTGCATTGCGGAAGAATGCATCCCAGGACTTAAAATAGACATACATTACGTTAAAATTGGCCACTTAATATTATAAACGCTGCCAGGTATTCGTTGATTTGTTGGTTTGATGCTGTTTTTGCGATATGATTTTATGATTGTAATATGAAAATATTAAACATTTTTAAAATGCGTAATTTTAAACTACCTCCAAATGAGTGATATAAGAAACCAAAGTACTCGTGGAACAATATATATTATTTTCAAATAATAAAGTATACTTAACTAAAAAGCAATTTATCATCGTTTTTCCGTTAATTTCTATCGAGTTTCAGAGACCGATTTCAATATATCAGCGTATTAGATTTTTTTGAGCGAAGATAATATTATTTTACTGTAATAAATGTTGTTTAGTGGAATAGAAATTATTTGCACACAAGTGCAACCCTATATGCCCTATATGCATACGAGTACAAGTACGAGTACATTCGTCCGTGCTTTATGAATACCGATGACATCATGGTTTTAGGAAAAACCTTCCGCTTTACAATTTGTTTATGAGGAAAAATAGTTTCTTTCCTTAATAAAACCTTTGTATTTCTAAATTATTCAACGTATTCTTTTTGTCAGTACTAAGTCATTCACGTTACGGTTTGAAGAAGTAGAATTGTAAAGTTTTACGGTAAATTAAAAATATTAGTACCATTATCTGTGTTTGTTTATTTGTTTGTCTTTCTTTAAAGCGAAACCTATTGATTTAAACTGAGTCAAATATCGTAAACACAGTGCATCTACCCCTGACCTCGTTGAAGGCTATTTATTATCACGCTATTAGAAAAATAATTAAAGTCAAGATAACCGGCTTTACATTTTTTTTAATTGCGTATTGCTGTAGTTTATGGCAAGCATCTTAACTTATATTTTATACCAAAACCGCTGAATAATACTAGTATATTCAGTTAAATTTTGTAAAAGAGTAAAATTATTGCGACATTCCGGAATTATCATCTGACGCCTTAGCTATCAAGTGTCAACCAAATGTAAATTTGGTGACGTGGCATGTTTGATGTCAAATGTGTGAGTAATTTAGGAAAGCTGCGCTAAAGGACACGGGCAATTTCAGATAAACTGCTTCAGGTGATAACTGGTTCAAGTTAGATGTGTCCAATGCGCCGATAGTAGTTTCGTGTTTTCAACTTATGTACGTATTATGACGTAACCGACTTAGTTCTAAGTAGTAAGTAGTTTTATTATAGCTAATTTAATAGATAATCAATGCTGGGATAAGTAATGCCTAGTTTAAATTATTTAACTCTTCTTTTATACTTGTTACACGTAAGTTATTTTCGTATTCAAATATATTAACATTTATATAGATCTAAGATAATATGGAAAAAGTTTAAAAACATGTAATTGTAGTCAAAATCAAAACGAATGATTTGGCAAATGCCGAAGTAAAACCTAAGCGTATTTTTATTAAACAAAACGTATTTTTAAATAAAAAATACGCTTTTTAAAATTAAAATACGCTTAGGTTTTAGTGGCAGTACTCACTAAGAATAAATTTACTTAATATACCCGATGAAAAGGACTAAAACGAGTTGTATTATTTTTCTTGTAACTTAATAAACTACAACAATGAGTCACATATGCGTCAATTAATCTTGGCTTATGGTGAAATCTCCAGAACAAACATCATATTCTGTATAATGTACGTGGCAAATACTGCAATGCGCTAACATTTTCTTAGTTGATTCACATTTCTGGATGTATTTGTAAGGTAACTTCGTCTTCTGTGGTATATTTTATATTTCTCAATGGTGCCAATTTGATATAAATATAATTTCACATTTTCTGAATAAAAATTTATACATAAAATTATTATAGTTGCATAATATTTTTAATCACGATTTATCTCATATTTATCATCACACTTATAATCGTTGCATACAATTTATGCTTGATGTATAATTATGCAATTTAACAGAAGAGTCAACGCAATATTTATAACCTGAAGCAAATTTTGAGTATCGGTGGAATGGTGCGTGGCGTAATGTTAGTCACCAACCTTGCAAAATTGTACCAGACTGATTTTTTTTAAATTTCAAATAAAATTATGAAAGTGAGAAACTCTCTGTAATGAATTTTTAAAATGCTCAAACACTAATGGCATACAAATGCGTAAACATAGATAACCTTACTAAAATACCATGCAGCCGATAAAAACAAATCAATTATATTAAAAAGACGAACGGCCCAAGTCTGTCTAGACCAACGGTAGACATAAAAATCACTTCAACTTATAACCGATGTGAAAATTACGCACAGTTTACGTACCGTTATCAATATTCCATATATAAATAGCGTATTGAGATACAGATATAACATACTATATTATCTATAAACAACCTTCGCATGATTGTGAAACACGTATTGCCTAAGTACGTACAATACCTTATTGTAATTTATTCATAATTATTTTCCTTTTAAACAGCTTGACCAATTCTGAATGATTTTTATTACTTATGGGATCAGGGTCACCTGGATAGTTGGAGCTTTTTTCCAGATGTAGAGGTTTCAAGATTTTCTAACGTATTTTTAATTTATTTTTTAAAAGATTCGTTACTTAAAACCATTTATTTTTAAATTTTAACCTACCAACATCTCAAAATATTTTATTATTCAATAATTTTGACTCCGTTACTAATAAAACATATTCATTACAGGTATCCAAATACGAAGTAAAAGTTGATTGGAATAATACTACAAAATGAACATATAAGTAACACAATAACATGTTATAAATAATTATAAATGTAGATTCACAAATACTGATTACATCCTAATCATTATTTGATTAGGACAGATTAAAATAAACGGTACCAAACACAACTATATGAAATGAGTCATTGAAAATAATCATCATTTACAGAGTGAAAAATATTCCACTAGAGAAAAAACATATCAGTTACATGTATATAGTAGGACTATCTAAGTAGAGGCGAGCAAATAGGGCTGCCAACTTTACTATAATATTGTGTATACCGTAGATTCCAAAGATCTATCTCGATAGATCATTATGTACATGTATTTAAGTGACTCTAAAAATGGTTTTACTCTCATTCTTATTAAGGAAACGTACAATATTTATTAATTACCAATATATACACAGAAACTGTATAAAAAAAATAAGTAAAAGTTACATTTTAATTATTAAACACAATAACCTACTTTTGAAGTATAACTCCATTATCATAGTTTTTTCGCAAAAGATTATGACTGAAGAAATTTTGGCGGCCCTAATAATAAATAACATTACAAAGGCCATTTTAGAGGCACATACCTACAGGCTATAATTAATGATCTTATTCATACAAATCGACCACAAGCCTTGACTCCTAAATGAAGTTGTATTATAGAATTTGTTACGAGAAATTTTCTTCGTACAATGTACGTAGCTTCAGTTGTACAAATTTATTTTTAAATCTAACAAGGGCACTCACAACTGACGTCTAGCCAACAATTCAAAAGACGTGTTATGTATCGTTAGACTTGTGTTCATTCACAATGTTAAGGACATCTATTGAAACACACGCTATTTAAACATAAACATATCTTAATATTTCCTAATTTTAACTCATAATATTGCTTTTATTCCAATGCAATTCGTGCTAACCGAAAAAGTTTTTATGACATGGATGCAGCAAAACAGCATGCGGTCTACGTAATGATGACTATTCAGTGTGGACATCAGTAACTAACTCTGTACAGTACATGCATCCTACAAGAAGTCGATCACAATAGCGTTGCCTTTTCACCTATACGTATATAATAAGATCAACGTCTTCAAGAGGAGTTACGTTTCTGTAAATGACTATCCGGCGGTAGCCACAATACCATAAGATATAGATACCTATGTTCCTTGGGTGCCTTAATATCATAAAAAGATCTCCAACATGTAATAAAAGTTGTAATTAGAAACTATTCATAATATGACACGCGTTTAAATTAACCAAATATTCAAATTAATTATCTAATATTAAAGACAAACTGCTTTGCTAATGTCTGCGTAGCATGATCATCGGCTCTTAGAGACCACTTTTATTATATATCTTTGTATTACGTATATGTTTTGTAGCACGTTCTATTTGTATAAAAACAATAAAAAATACTTACAGCATGGACAGAGTTAGGATCGGAGAGCCAGTTGTTGTACATAGTCTCCACATAAGCGGAACTGGACCCATTGAGAAAAGGTTCCGCCGCTGTGGAGCTCTTGAACCTCGAACTGACCACGACGGCGGCATTCTACGAAAAAAATCATAAAATAGTACTACGGTAACACAACAGTACAGAACCTAAATAATAACGTAGGTACCCTGCAGCCGGAAGCGTGAGCCAATTAATGTTGATGACAGAAATCGGCTTTGGTGTACTACTTCCGACTTTTATAAGTACAAATGACCTTTCACGTTTCAACAATGACATTGGTCGTTTTTGTATCTAATTACTTATAAAATACAGAGAGTAATTTATTATGTAGATAGGCATCGTTTTAGAATTATTTTAGCTATCGTAATGTTAACATAAGAAAGCCATTTAAATTTATAGAAAATATTATTAACCTAAAATACACTGAACCGCAAAGAAAAAGGGTCGGTTACCAAAACTTCAATATTTTCTGAAATATTTGGTTCAATGTCATGAAATAAAAACAGCATTAAAGAATATTCAATGCCATATAAAATGATATATAAAACC
>DWON01010881.1:0-10508 GCA_018251015.1 Phocides pigmalion okeechobee
CTTAGTCCTCAAGAGTAGGAACGCATCCGCGTCCATCCTTAAATAGAATTTCTGTTCTGTTTGAGATTGGACGTGGTAGTCCATGGGCTACAGTGACCACTTAACATCATGTGACCTGCATGCCCGTTTCTTACTCTTTCACAATAAAAAAAAAATGCATACAATTGTAGGTCTCATAGACTAGGTAGCGGTCTCTTCTCTTCCACACTACCTACGCTTCGATAAGAAGAGAAGCCATACGAGTACATATACAATTCTCCTTTAGATAATGGAAACGCACAACTACCTAAGCACATCACAGTAAAGATGTTTACTAGCAGTAAACATAATCAATAAACGTAACTTATGCGACGGTCCGACTTTTTAGTGATACTTACGGTGGCCAAATATGGATGGAAGCATAAAATTGGGCAATATCCTTCAAGGCAACGTCTTACGGTACTCGGCAAATAAAGTTTTAAGGAGGGTTCTATGTAAGGTACGCCGGTCCGTGACATTTTGGACATTTTGAAAGTCCAAGAAGCTTCTTAAGGACAGAAGTAAATTTTAAACGTAACTGGATCGATTTTAAAAATTAGAATCTGAGCCGTTCATTTTTTCGTTACTCGTTACACGGGTATGGAAAAATCCTATTCCTGCGTTATTTGTATTCATTTCTATCGTTTTGTTTTATTTCAGCGTTGTGGATCCTGCAAAGAAAATGGCTCACATTTTTAATGCACTTCAACTCAGACTTAGAAAAATCGCTGTCGGCGTTAGACAAACCGGTGCATTATCGATAACGCCCTAAGCTATGTCGATAGCGACACTCTAATGGAGATGAAAATGCACTTTTCTACGTAAGTTCCATTGAAAAAGTTTTGCCTGTGAAGCAGAGTTAGGAAATGACGGCCATTATCGAGAAGTAGGTAACAACAGAGACGAAATTCAGTAATATTAAAAAGTGAATAGGCATTCTGACTTTACTATGTAAAGACTGAATTACCTTTTCAGTTGTATAAATATTCTTATTTTAGCAAGAAGCATCTTCCCTAATCTCCAGTTTTTATTAATGCAGTATTAGTTACAGATTTGCAAGCTTCATGCTTGCAAGCATAAAATTTAACCAAAACACATAAGAGAAAAGATAAGACCAACTGTAGCCAATTCAGAGTCTTCCGGAAAAAACAATTTCGAGTTAAAAGTAAACAGCCAGGTGAAATAAAACGGAAGTACGCAATAATGGACTTAACTTTTCTGATAATTCTGAAGCATTTATATTCAGATTTAATTTAACTTGTTTTTCATAAGTTATACGAATCTTGAATCCATAAAAGCATCTAAGCTTAGGTAATAAAATATATACTTTTTATTCCGAAAAAGGAGTTTTGGATGGGATTTTTAATTTGTATATAATTATATATTGTTTTAATAAATTCCTAATTGTATATTTACTTATTTTTATGTTATCATCATCAAACCATTAATGCCCCATTAATGGACATAAGTCTCCTCTTACTAGTTATTAAATAAAAATGATTAGGTTATCTTCCACTACGCAAAGTGCAACTTTATGAATTTCACGCATATTTGATACCTTGAAAAAAACTTACAGACATGCCGGATCCTCACGATGTTTTCTTTCAGCGTTAAAGCATTAACTTGTAATACTTATATAATAAAAAAAAGGATTTTTGGTGTAGCTTATTTACCGCCTTATTATTACAAGGGTAATGTACAAAAAACGCCGATTGTCTCGTATGCGCCCACGTGTGAGTTACGCTAGACCAATACTCGTATTTAAAGTCGTCAAGACATCAAAAAGTATTAACTTACGAGTACCATTCAACAGAATGGGGGCAACGTTCTACTTTCCAGGCAAAACTGGTTTTGGTTGCGAGTAACTTCAACCGCTAGTCGTCACGACGTTTCTAATACCCGTGAATGTAATATATTTTTATTGTAATAACTTTTTTAATATGAAACATCTAGTAGAGCATTTTGTGGTCAAGAGCGATATACATATACATGACCCCTCCATACTCCACCATTCCCACATCTCCACCATCGTCCTCTTCTCTTTATTTATTTGTTTTATATTATTGTTATTCATGTGTTATAAGTATAATAAAAATATGTATTTTATTAGCAAAACAGTTTTTATTTATTCTACAATATATTTTATTAGTGGTTTACTTTATAAATTTTATTAATAATGAACAATGTTGACGTTTCATATCTGGTGAGCGTCTCGTAATAACAAAATTTTATATTAGAAATTTATTTTTATCTGATTATAAAGACCAAAACATGTAGCCACCCGGATGCAAGATTATATTTACTTTTAACCTTTTGGAATGACAAATTGTCTTAAATATTTGTAAAACCTTCCCACAAAACCAAATATAGCAGTATTGTCGATCTTGTTATTCATTCAAGTGGTGTCAGAAAGTCATCATCATTACTATTACCCAGTAATTTAGGCTACCGTTAGATCATAACGCTGCGAGTATCTATAATGATTCATTGTCAATGAGATGTTATTTTTTATCGGTGGTCTGAGAAACAACATTGTGTAGGCTTCCCTTTATTTCTTTCTTATTGTAAGCATGTGAAATTATTCAGACCATGTCTATCCCATAATTGTTATTTTTGTGTTACATTACAGTGCCAGATTCTACATAAAGATTGGAATAATACATCGATAGTTATGCGTTATCTTTTCTTTCATTACTTAATTGTAAATTTCCCCTTTTTACCAAAGCAATATAATTTCTGTGTGTAGACTACACTACATCTGATTGAATTTCAATGAAAGCATTGGTGACAAAAAAGAAACTAATTTAAGATACCGACAAAAAATTTGCTCGCCACTTCAAATTTGCTCCGAATAACACACTTTCAAATAATAATTCAACTTTTCCAGACAGCACTTAGGAGACAAGCAACAATTGGCTCACATAATTATTGTGATCTAAATTTAATAGACAATAGATTTCCGAATACACAAAGTTTTAATTGGCAATTTTAGTATGTTGTTTATTCATCAAAGTTCTTACGTTTGACATTTAAAGTAAGTAAAGGCTGGTTTGAAATTTCTTCTTTGATATTCTTGTCAAAGTTCTCAACAACTGGTCATCATGTTGGGGCATCGCGTGTGCCATTTGCGTGATGCTAACTCATTACTTATGGACAAATTGTTTTCATCCGGAGATATTACGTAATTTTATTTCTGTTTTTTGTCGGTGTCATAATTTGGAATATACTTTTGAAATAATACAAGGTAATAAATTAGACTACACTTTACAAATACGACAAGAGCTCACAAGAAACCATCATTAATGAGTTTCGAGCAAAAATAAATGGAGTCGTTTAATAAATAGATTCTTCTGCATTCATGATATATATATTTCGTACATCGAAGTTCGAAGAATGAAGCTATTGCATTAAAGTTTTGTAACAGTGTATTCCTTTTCCAAGAATTTATTCCAGTTCAAAAACACAATAAAAAAGTTATAGGATTAGTCTATGCAGTCGGAAAGAGACAAACTACATGTGCGTGCACATTCTATCGCTTACAAAGCAAATGTAACTTATTTCTAAGGCTTCTCGCCCGACTCGAAGGTAATAAAAGCGGAAAGTTAGCCGTGGTGTTCGATACATTCGATCTCGTGCAATGAGTCACCGCGAAATTGAGCAACAAACTTGCGAAACTCCGATCTTACCTTTTGCTCTATTACTTTGGTCCAGGATTCAACAAATCGTTCGGGACTGTTAGTTTATTTCCTCTGATCGCGTTTCGCTTTGAACAGCCGCCGCGTCGCTATATTGAATGGGTAATAAAAGTTTGAAATACCAGTTGGTTCGGTTGAAACTACGTTCAATCCAATTAGTTCTTACGACAAAAATTGGGTTACTCATACAAGTAGCCTCTCAACGAATTAATTTTTCGTCTGTTACAGCATACTTTTGTGATATTAACAACTTGCATGCGCAAACAGGTTAAACATTTTTCCCTTAGTATAAGGTAGAAGGAGAAATGAAGGCTATAAAATGCCTCTTACTAAGTAGTCCTTCAAACTTGTTAAGTTGCCTTAAACTTTCTCCTGACGACTTTAATAGAATTCCTCTATACACTTCGGTGGTCTAGGTACTCAGGTATTTATTAATGGCTTCTAAGACTTTGTATTGCCTTTTTAAAAGATTTTTCCTGTATAGATAGGGTAGTTATACTCTTACATCTACAGCTTAATCGAGTTAATTGAATCGTAATTTTACCTACAAATAAATAAATGTCATTATAATTTTATACCATGCACCTATATATAAAATAAACTTGACACTCCTTACACTGGTATCTGATAATGTTATCACAATCCGACTGATTAGTTACCTACCACCAAATGCCATTGATAAAACAACTGGAATTTGTTATTGCACTCTGAACATATTTTGCACGTTGGAAGAGAAAGACTACGGAATTTAATACATGCAGAAAGTGTAGCTGTCAAAAATCAATTCTCCAGTGTTGGGTGCCATCTTGAAATATGAACTAAGTCTATTATTATAGTCGAATGTCGACAAACAGGGGCATAAGTGGTTGACTGATGTGAAATATAAGTATCAATTTAACATTTGTCCATTATTTTTTTAATATATTAAGCTAACGAAGAGGCAGACGGGCCATCTGGTGGAAAGGAGTCACCATCTTGTGGAATATCAGAGGAGACGCCAATAAATCTTCAGTTTTTTGATTACAAATATTTTTTATAACATTATTTTATTAAAGTATGACTGAAAACTGTATAAAAAAGCGCTTTGTAATCATTCGTATAACATTACCAGTCCACAGTAGAGTGAATATTTTACACAATAACCATTAATCACATTATTTTAACATAAAAAAATTATAGACAGGTTTATAGAATTATAAAGAACCAATTAACTAGTGAAAAGTTAGTAACAAAAGAATTTTGAAACTACCCTCATGCAACGAGTAATAATAGGGACAATTCATTCACGATTTAAGTTGTCAAAAATAGAAAGAAGCTAGCATAATAACGGGGTTCCAGTGACAGCCCTATGGAAGGGATATTTCACTTTAACAACATGACATTTCTAAAACATATGAGGCAAACGCGTGAGCAAGGGTGTGCCTTTAAAAAATAACATTCAAACGAACAGCTTTAATGCCACATATTTCGTTAATTGAGTGGATCTTTAAAATGAGGAGAATGATTTATGTCACTAGGTGACAGTTTTTAACTGTCTGAGACACACCAGCTGTGATTTAATCGATTTGTACAAGCGATTATAACACATTATGCATAGCAATTAAATAATATTTCAAAGCATTTATTAGTAATATTTGCTGAAAAGAAAAATCAAGATTGATTTTTATTTATTTAATTATCAAAAACAGTAAGATATGAAGTAATTTGATATATAACACAGTACTAATTGTGACACGAACATCATTTACAATCGATTAATTATTAATTAACAGCATAATGATGTTGCTGAGTTGTTTGCATAGCAACATGATTTAATAAAATTAATATAACTATCGTTAGACCTTTCAAAAAATGTTACAAACATCTATCCACCACACATAACGATCTCGATAAAGTTGATCGCGAAATGGAAATATAACGAGCAACATGTGTCTACCCTGAAAACCCTAAATGAGTCAGTCGGCACTCATATTAATACAACATGTTTTCCTAATTGTGATTATCCCAAAACTAATAAAGGAGATGAGTTATTGCGCAAGTTGCTGTAATGCCTGTGCGGTGTTCGGATTGAGTCGTGGACACGTGTAGTGGTTCAGGAATAATGGCATTGGCACGCGTAATGTTGGCAGTAATTAAACAACCTAAATTTATGTCCCTCAAACAGTAGGGAGGGTAAAAGGAAATTACGTGGAAATGATTGATGAATATACGGTATCACTTTATTAAATTGATTTACATAGTTGTGATTTATTATGTCATATAACTGTTAGAAACAAACAAGTACATTTTACAAAATAGTTAAATCATAAGTTGAATAAGCATTTATATATTTAATAAGTTGATGATCATTTAAAGATTCCCGAATATTACTCAAGCAAGTATAAAAAAGCTGTTAGGTTATTAACAGTGTAGAAGAAAACTGATGCCACAATGCCACATAGTCATAAAAATGGGTGAAAAGCAAGAGTACTGGCAATGAAACAGATACTTATGCGATGACGGCCACTTGAGTCGTAACTTCAAATTATTTTGTACCTGAAACAAATAAATGCAAATTAATATAATTAATTTACCCTCTTTAACATTTTTGACAACAAAATTCCAATAATATAAGACAAAATGGTAATCTCAGTGTTTAAGATTTGTAAAGTCGATTATATTTCCAGTTATGTTAAATAAAATCTTATATCCACATAATACGATCGTATAGGTTTAATTGATATTAAAATTATGATAATAAACAATAATATTATGAATAATGGAATGAAAGTCCCGGAAAACAAGAACGAATTATATCGAAGTTAAAGTTAAAACAGTATTAACCTTCAGTTGACCTCGAGAGAGCTAGCGAAAGTTTGGAAAATCAAAAGTAACTTACACCGCCTCGGGGTTATTTGTTAGGCAGGATTAAATGGTATTTAATTAGCTAGAAGAGTTGTATTTTCATGCATTAGAAAGATTAACAAGTTCATTAATTACCCAAATAATAAACTGTCTTAGCAAGCGTTCAGTTACATAAAAGGTATTATAAATCTTCTTTAAATACGAGCAGTTTTGAGCAAATTAATCTTTTAAGCAGTTAACCAGGCACTAATGATTTAGTAAGACTAATTATGTATTCTGTATACTTACAAAACCTTATAAAATTAAAGCTTTCTGAAAAGGTTATATTTCTTTCATTTTTAATACAAGTAAAACTATACTTGGACAAGACAATATATCATCACTAACTTCATAAAGTACCGTGAAGCAATTGATGTTTAAAAAAGGTAGTCACATAGCACTTACAAGCGAAATAACTGCCCTAGCCTTATAGTATAACGACTACAAATAGCAGTTCATTTTGAGGTTGGTTGAGCAACGGCTGCATCGAAAACTAAAAATAATTTAGTCTATGCACTCGTATAATGCTTTACTTTAAAAAACTTGATACAGTAACCAAAATTAACGAATAAGAAAAGAAAACTTACGGTAACTAATAATAAATTTAGCAAATTAGATTTTCCTTAATTTATAAAAGCACCGGAACATTAAACGTGCAAGCGTCCGTGGCACCCAGGGCAGATATCAAGGAGCCAAGTATTTTATATCAATTTGAGCATTCGTGCGAAGTATATTTAAGTAAGTCCGCCCGGAGTCGGTCTTAGCTTTTTAATGGTACCATTTATGAGAGCTGGAGGAAAATCCGAATAAAAGAGGACGAACGCAGAATTCTGGAGATTGCCTCCGTGTACGGAATTCTTAAAAATATTGCTTTTTAATTCCTCGAAATAGTATATACATAGGTGGAAGTAGGGATTGGGATCTTAAACTTGGAGCCGGAGGGGCATAAAACCATGGAACTATATATTTATGACTTCAATATTGTTTTTAAAATCCAAAAATGCATGGTGAATAAGCCCTCCAAAACAGAGCTATTTAATGAAATATAAATTAACCGAACTTTAATTAAAAATGTTTGTATTTATTATTTCCAAAGTAAATAATTGTATAATTTGTCCTTTGCTTTGCATTTATTCTCTTAAATAAACACCTTTTTCCCTTTCTTTTATACTACTGAATCACAAACATAATACCGCAGATAGTATCTTGGAAATAAATAAGCGACACTTATGCCCTTCTAAGTAAAAGTTCGGCTAGAAAGCTTTAATATTTTTGGCAAACAGCTAGACAGTGGTTGGTGGCTGATCTTATCAATAAATAATCTAACGTAGGTTGCATAATTTTGCCGTAAACCTTTTTGGAATGTTTTATTTTCATATACCTTTAAACTTAGCGTCAGTAACTTCTTATCTACGAACCTATTTGAGCGTTGAATTTAAAGTGCGGTATAACTGCTGTTGTACTTAGTCAATATTGTACCTGTTTTTGACGACTAAAGACTTCGTCTATCTCTACTAGGTTTTATTCACGCAGAACTGTATGTTACATTAGAAAAAATCATACAGCTAACTTTTATTCCCTATATACATATATTTGAAGCTAATCTATAAAAATAATTTGAAAACTATACAATTTTTATCTTCTGTTTTACCCCTATAGATGCGGAATTTATAAAACGGCGTGATTCTCGAACCATGAGTTTCCGCCGTGTGTTAATTCTTGAGTCCGTCAGCCACCATTATTTTATTATATATAAATATAATACATAGAAATACATTTGAGAAATATATAGCTAAACTCATTGTAATATTTATTTAGTTTACTCTATCATAGATATAGGTATCGTCGTAAAATGAAACATATGAATTGATTAAATCTTATTCAGTTTGATCGTTCATCTAGTCAATCTATAAACGCTGATTGGCCATTGACGCCGATAACAATAAGCAATCGACGAGGTCTAGCGCTAATATCCACTAAAAGCTCTTCAATACACCAACTATATTTGATGATACTTCGTCACACCGTTCACAGGAAGTTGGAGGGGTTCATACGATACCACACGATACTACACGAAGAGGCAACTACCAAATAAACTCAACTTAACACAACTTAAAATTAAAAATACATTTGTTCCTTCCACTGAGTTTGCATGATCATTTCTACTTATTTAAAACTTTTAACAACAATTTAAGGAGTATCTATTTTCATCAAATCCAGAATAAATATTCGCATTTCTAAGCTTTGATAAGTTTGACAATCCTTTTCGGTCGGTCGTTCAATCGCTCACAAAAATGCCAAGCGTAAATTTAAAATTCTCTTCGCCTCTTTGGCTCCAGTTTTCCAGAGGACATTTGAAATCTAAAATATTCGGTTTGTCCATTGCAGATGACAGAACCCGTAGTACATAGTAGCTACATTGTTTGCTATTCATTTTTCATTCAATCGTGATTTAGGAAGATTCTTATTTGGTTGAATTCATTTGATATAAACCTCTAAATTAGTTTCAACAGTCTTATTTAGGTTTAGATGTGGATGACCTTGAATTGCAGCGATCACTAAAACATCAGGTATACTACCCACTAATTCTCTACTATTGCCATATAAAACAAGATATTATTAGTAACACTTTAATGGTTTTAATGTATCGTACTTGTATAAAGGGGTAAATATTTATTCTTTTGAATAGACAGGTGTCCACTGAGCATTTTCTCAATAACAAATACACAAAAAACACAAACAAACACAAACAAAATGGTGAAACTTTTTTAAATGTAAATAATTTTTTAATAAATCATATTTTATTGAAATTATTAAACATTAAGTACCGTACTCCTAAAAAAAGATATTTCGATAACGTAGGTAACCTACATTTCTTTGCTCAAATTCACAGAAAAAGCAGGCTTTCAAGACGGAAAAATAGAAAAAGCATGTCCCAATCCGTTCTAAGATCTCGAATCTGTTGGAGCGAGTCTCAACGACTTCCGATTGCTTCTGCACTCACAATGGGCCTTAATGTCAAAACTGTGAGGGTTGAGCGAGTTTATTGACGTTAAGTTTCTTTATGTAATCGTACAAATGACTGGGTACATCTTTGTATGAATTTTGAATGCACTAATCAATAGTTTAAGCATCATAATTTATTATATTCGAAATTTTAACAGTTTGCATAAACCTGTGATTCCATACTATAAGAATATTGAGACAGAGAATTCATCTTCGGGCATCAGAAGCGCCACTGCAAGGATGTAAACAAATATAAAGTTAGCGATTTATTTCATCAAACAATTACGACAATCTAGTGTTACAATCGTAATAGCAATCACATCGCTAAACGACAAGGGCCAGAAACAGAGAGCTGACCGTGTACCACGACCTATCCGAATATAATGCCCAATGAGCTAGAACTACCGTCCCTTTTTATAAGAAGTTTAGGTAAAACGAAATAGGCAGGTGGGGCGATCAGGTGATATCGTCCGATTCGATGACAATTTTTTTTTCCAAACTACCTTATTATTAGCGCAACTACCCTATTTTTATTGAGAGCGACAACAATACCGCATAGAGTTTATAATAAAATTTTAAATGTTAAATAAATGTTCCATCAGTAAATGACTATTAATTTGTCTGGAACAGAAATTCGTGTTGACAAAATCCGATATGTCCAACAGAGCGCCGTAGAGCTCTTGATGAGGTGGTAAAGTGTCATCAGGCTGAGCTGTCAATACATCAATATTGGCATGCGGATACGTATTTGTTATTGACTACTATTACACGCAATTAAAGGTGTAAAACGGATTAAGTATATGAAAATTAATTAATTACTGTCTGTTTGTTCCAAATTTTACTTATGTTTAAAGATCCTGTCCAATCTGGAAACATAAGGAACTTTTGGAAAACCTAGACGTCACC
>DWON01010882.1:0-10506 GCA_018251015.1 Phocides pigmalion okeechobee
GAGATTGGACGTGGTTGTCCATGGGCTGCAGTGACCACTTAACATCAGGTGACCTGCATGCCCTTTTCTTACTCTTTAATAATAAAAAAGGTTTTTATGTATACATATAAAGCTTCGTAAATCAGTCAGTCTATTGATGAAAACCGCATTAAAATCCGTTTCGTACTATGAAAGGTCCAAGCGTACAGACGGCATGCGCCCTTGTTTTATATATAGAGATACATACATAACTAGAAAAATGACAGGTACGGGCTTCTGTAATAGGCCAGTACCTCTACACTAGGCTATCACGGCCTTTTTATATAGAAAGATCGTAAACGAGTATGCAATCCACCTGATATTAAGAAGCTGCTACCCATAGATATCTGATGATGAAAGTCGCAAGTACGTACGTTAGTACTCCTGAAGGCTACAATAGTCACTTGTTTTCTGTGTAGCCTGCAACAACTATAATGGTTGCTTCGTGTCAGTGTAGCCTGCAACATTTTAAATGAAATTCAAGAGTTGCCTCACGGTGATTTTGGTGAGAGTGATGGTACTTTCCCTCTCATCACTATTTTACTATATTCCACGATACATCATGGCATTTTGATTGTTTAAGATGTAATTTATGTGTATATTTAAAACTATATAAATACACTAGTAGGCTTAGCACACGTCCTGCACAAAAATCTGCAATTAACTTTTTTTGCAAAATATATGCCTCTACTGAACTCTACAGAACTCAAGCTTTCATCCATAAATGTTAGTTTTGTATAATACTGCAGCGCCACCTATTGGTTTGATTGTGAATCTAAACCACGAAGAATTTCATTAAAACGGATCAGCCGTTTAGGAGGACTTCAGCGACATATACACGCGCAGAAGAATTATACATAGAAAGATAGGTACTTAATTAAGCATACTCTTCTAGAACGTAAGAAAAAAAAATGCAAGTTTAACTACGCCTTAAAGTGTTTCAAAAGGGATGTTACGGAGGTCCGTCATCGTATCCGAATCTATCGGATATCCGAATCAAAATCTTTCCATAATCGCAAGCAAATTCGATATACGTTTCGAATTCTACAAGTAAGGGTAACAAGTAAGAGATAAGTCTAAAGAAACACGACATGAGAGGTTTTCATACAACAAATTCAGTAAAAATCTAAATCTAATTCGTAACTTTATCCGAAACTATCAGATAATTACATATGATTATTGTAGATATACGAAATAAATACGTATTCGTAACCGCATTTTAAACTTATATAATAACATTATTTTACAAATTAACTTTGCAAAAAAAGCAGATGAGTCTTGACAGAAATCAGTCATGCCTTAATGTCTATGAACATTTACCGTATCAGAGACGTCGCCAACATCGCCATCTTTGAAATATTTTCCACCTTTTTTGTAATCATCATGATATAGCATTTAGGAAAAAACCTCAGAAGGAAGTTCGATTCACATCTTGCAAGTAAGTTGAATAATTGCAGTCGCAAAGGAATATATTTCTTATATCCGTATCCATCCAGATCCGAAATATCGTATCCAAAACATCCCTGCTTCAAACCAATCATTATGAAGAGCTATGTTTTTTTGCTAGCGGATAATATTTTCAAGAAAAGAATCGCCGAATTGGCCACTTTCACTTTTACATAACCGCACCTTAACCGATCACACGTCGAGCGTTCGACATTTGAATGAGTTCAACGCTCGTAGCGCGCGTACGCAGTGCGAAAAGGACGGAGCATTCGATTCGAAATTCGTAATTTAAATTGTGAATTTCGAACGTGTTATTCGTCTACCATTTTGAATTTTGTGGCATTTTAGTGTAGTGGAATGAAAGGGGATATTTTATTAGTATTTTTATAGTTGTTACGTCTTTTTGCAACTAAAGGGGTGAAGGGAGTGGGGCAGTGTCTCGGTCGCGACCATGACAGTGGAATCGTAACTTCACACAGAGCGAACTCTTGTTGTGTATCAGTGAATGGTTTTTAAAGAATTTTGAGTTGTTTTTGGGTTGTCGTGTTAGTGATCTTGGTTTGTGGGTGCATTGACCGGAATAGGAACTTGGTGTTGCGGATTTCACCAGCTGGCAACGTATTGGTTTTTTGGAGAAAGCCAACAAAATGGATAACACCGGATTTCGATAGTGTGAGTATTGAATAGTGTATACATTTGTAAGTGTTAAATAAACGTTTGTTCCTATCAAAGATTTTTACATTTATTTTGTAGATTAATTTTATTACATTTTTGTTTATTGTGTAGATTATGTAGTGATTTGAAGCGTCTGTTGCATGTTTAGAAAATATTTATTGTAATTATTTTTATTATAAAATTTATTATTAATTACTGTGTAATGAATATTCTTTTATTTGTTGTATGAAGCAAAGTAAACGAGCATGCAGGCCACCAGATGTTAAGTAGACTGAAAGCCATAGACATTAATAGACTATAGACTATAGAATAGACTAGCATGGTAGCACTCTTGAAGACTGAGATAAAAAATCTTATATGAGGAGAGTAGCAAACGACAATGCAGGTCACCAGATGTAAAGTAATCGCTCCAGCCCATGGAAGTCTATAAGCAACTTCAAACAGGACTGGAGTCCTATATGAAGTCGCACGTAGATGCGTTACTACTGAGGACTAAGATGGTCTCCTTAAGTGTAGCCGGCAACCTCTCCAACTGAAATATAAGTTGTATCACAGCAGATTATGAGGTTGGCGGTAGTATCTTCCCGGGAAAACTGAAGTTGTAGCCTCATTTCTTAGTGTAGCTAGCAACCCGTAATCTAAACCCTGAGTTTGTTAGGAAATGCGGCGGTGGTACCTCCCCGGTAAAAGTATAGCTCTATCACCTATCAAATTATGTGCAATATCATTTTCTCTTTTCAAGCAATCAACTTTTATAATACTTAAAAACAAATTAAATTTTTTACATCATATACATCTATTACAATGATAATTATTTATATATTCGTTAATTTAAATATCCAATACGGAATATTTTAAAAGTTTTGACTTTTTATTCTTCAGATATATACATAAATTACTTATAACCAAATGTAATCTGAATAAAACAGAAACTAACTATAATAAAATCCTAATCTAAACAGTGTAATGGGTGACCGTGACCATGCTGCAATATCAAGGGTACGATGTAAAATCACTTCATCGCCTTTAAGCGCCTTGTTAAACGCCCTGGGTGAGGTTGACCAGAAGAAAAAAGCGAAGAAAAAGTATTATATATATAATAATTATACTTAGTAAAACACTATTGGCATATATTACTGTCCCATTGTTGAACAATGTATCTATCAGAATGAATATAACCCATGGATTAACTGTACTAGCGTGGAAACTGTTGACAGGTGCTAGTAATAGATTTGTCTTCCTGACGTTCAGTTTTCCCGGTCTATATTACGATATACAACACTAACTGTAGGTCTCTGGGATAGAGCTACGGTCGTGAGAGACGCCTAGAAGGAGATTCCCGAAACCGATCGCAGATTAGTTAAAAACCATAGTCATGGGAGATGTCTGCCGAGATTCGGTAACTAGCACTTTCCTCGGAAAGGAATCAAGTCCCTTGAACCAGTCCCTGTGGCCACGGAGAAGAAGAGTTAAGGTTGTAGCGTCAACTCATCGCCACCTAGCCCTTTCCTTGGTTCAGGTGCCTTGAACCAGTCGCTGCGTCCGCGGAGAAGAGCGAAGGCCGTAGCCTCAACCCCTCGCTTCCACTCTTGCTCATGCGCAACATTGTCACGGGTTCCAAAGAGATTGGCACGTCCCTGATGATGATATTGACTAACTGTGTATTTTTCTAGACTAAAATTTGCATAAATGTGATTACATAAACAACCCACCGCATTTCACCCGTATTCGAATTCGGGACACTCAGAAACGAATTCGGGACACTCAGAAACGAATTCGGGACACTCAGAAACGAATTCGGGACACTCAGAAACGCCGTTATTTTTCACGTTACGCTCTGAACTTAGCACTTTTTGTGATTTAAATATACCTACTATCCACCGTATTTGATCCGTTTCTATTGCGAGAAGAGTAGCAAACGAGCATGCAATCCACCTGATGTTAAGTAGTCCTCATCAACGTACAACCACAAACACAACCGAAATCCGATCGGAGATCGAACGTAGATACGTTGCTACTACCGAGAAGTAAGATGGTCGCCTTGCTTCAAAGTGTAGCCGGCAACCGCAACTCACCAACTGAAGCACAAGTAATACTTTAGAGGCTTATGAGGACTGTGGTGGTACTTCATACATATTTGAACCCGGAACACTCAGTGTGGAAGGCCAGCATTTTACCAGTAAGCTATCACTCCTTCTACATATGCATATTCATTAGCACTTTTAAACATGATGAAAATTCATACTTTCTTTCTAAAACGTCACGGAAACTTTCATTTATAAGCACTAATTTAATCTGCGGATTTACCTGCGAATTTTTTAAGGTGGTACGACATTTCGACCGGGGAGGTACCACCACTGCCTACATAATTCATAGTAAAGAAACTCTTTGTTTTGCAATATTAAAAATTCAAAATCAAAATTTGAATTTGAATGTCAGTGAACTACCACCGAGTCGTAACGTGTTCGTTTTGACGAAGTGGGGGGGAAAGAAACTCAAAATACACATCTTTTCCATCTTCGATTGAAGAAATACAGTTCTTGGTTACACCTAAAAGCGAGACATACATATTTGTCCTCAAGAGTAGCTAAATAATATTTACATATATAGATATTTAAGGGTGGGAGAACTATAGTTTGACCGGGGAAGCACCACCGACGCCCTCGTAATCCGCCGTAAAGCATTACTTATATTTCGGTTGCCGGTTATACTTTGACGCCAGGTGATTATCTTAATCCTCAGGAGTAGCAACGTGTGTACGTTCGAGCCCAGATAGGATTTCAGTTGTGTTTGTGGTTGTACGTAAATGTCTATTGGCTGCGACTACTTAACATCGGGTGGTTTGCATGCTCGTTTGCTACTCTTCTCACATAAAAAAGTGAGTCATGTCCTATATGGAGTAGTTACGGGCAGCGTGTTCGACATCAGAGGGACTGAATATTTTTAATTACTTATAGAACTCACATTCTATCTGAAATGGTTACATGTCTACGGGCAGCGTAATTATTATCAGATTTAAAAGTGGGAGAACTATAGTTCGACCGGAAGGTACCCCCACCGCCTTCATAGTCCGCCGTAAAATATTACTTGTGTTTGGATAGATACCAACAGATAGGGTTTTAGTCGTATTCGTGGATGTCTATAGGCTGCGACTACTTAGCATCAGATGGTTTGTTTTTTTTTTTGTGAAAGAGTAAGAAACCGGCATGCAGGCCACCTGATGTTAAGTGGTCACTGCAGCCCATTGACAACCTCGTCCAATCTCAAATAGAACAGAAGTTCTATTTAAGGATGGACGCGGATACGTTCCTACTCTTGAGGACTAAGACGGTCGCCTCCAATGTGTATCCGGCAAGCACACCTGCCCAACCGAAACACAATACATGAAGAACATGTTGCTTTACGGCGGTTTACGAGGGTGGCGGTGGTGCCGCCCCGGGCGAGCTCTAACCGCTCTATCACCTATAGAAATCATAATTCGCCGTTAAGCATTACTTTTGTTTCGGTTGGAGAGGTGCGGTTGCGGCTACATTTTGAAGCGAGGCACTATCTTTAGTCCTCAGTAGTAGCAACGTATCTACGTTCGAGCTCAGATTGGATTTCGGTCGTGTTTGTGTTTGTACGTGGATATGTATGGGCTGCGACTACTTAACATCAGGTGGCTTGCATGCTCGTTTGGACGCATGAAATTTAGCTACTATCGGTCACCCATCCAATTTCTAACAGTGCCAAGTGTTGACCCATTTCATCGATCTTTTATGATCTATACTAGCTGGATTAAGCGGAGTTATTTGACTCAACTTTCATTAATGTAGTAGCTGTGCCCGCGACTTCGTCAGCGTTTATTTTACATAATTCTAAAACCGTCAAATAACCCACCTATACATGCGTCCAGTTATTATTTAATTTCTCGTCAAATTTACTAAAAAACTTAACTTATTATGCACCAAAACCTTTCTCAGGAATCAATTTACCTGTTATCGAAAACTGTTAGAAAATCCGTCCAGTACTTTTTGAGTTTATCATGAAGAGACAGGCAGCCAGACAGACAGACAGACGCGACGGCGGCCTTTGTTTTATAATATTTATAGATACTATTTTAGTATACTTTAGAGACTTCGTTTAATCCCAAAGCGTGACCAGCAATGGAATCGTAGTGGGCTATCATAACAACATAATGTTAGGCATTAAAACAATCATCGTCATGATTGTCCCGCTTGTAATTAAGGATCCTTTATCAGGATGAAAAGTTTAGGGCATTGTTCACGACGCTGTAAAATTACAGATTCGTTGAACACACACGCTTGAGAACTTTACGGGGAAATAAAGGGCATGTGTTTTTATTTGCGATTTTTGTAAATTATTGAAATATGCGATAATTAATTCTAATACCCATATAACTTCCATAAATTAAATGTGCATCAGACATGGAACCCTTAAATTTAAAAATAAAGTCATAGAAATGTCAACTCACCTTATGTTTAAGTAGTCGTCAGCGTTCCGGAGAGAGGAAGCTCATGTCGAATCGTAAGAGATGCGTCATTGCTGCTGAGGTGTGTACCGCGCGGCGTCCGATGCAAGACTGGCGTTGTGTCTGTCCACCGCCACGAGGGCCGCTGCGTGGGCGTGGTGTGTCCGGACACGCCCCCCGCAACAAGTGATCTCAGTGGATGCTGTCCGATCTGGATTTCCGACTTATTCCTATTGTGGTGTTAGGCAAGTTTCACATCGTCCAAACAGATGGTATAATCTTTCTTTTATCCTTGAAATGTGATGACCAAGGGTCTTACCACCGCCTTTTAAAACCACCACACACCTAACCATGTCATATACGCTTTGTACAGCGATTCACTTTCTTTTTCTATTATTTGTTAAGAGATTTGTGTTCTCTTGTTTCCAAACCTACAGCTAGCACTTTACAGTTAACATTCTACAGACAGCAGACTACTGCCAGCAGTCTACAGTCAGCAGTCTACAGTCAGCAGTCTGCAGCCAGCAGTCTACAGCTAGCAATCTACAGCCCGCACTATACAATCAACAGCCTACGGCCAGCAATCTACAGGCAGCAGTCTACGGTTAGTAGTCCACAGCCGGCAATCTACAGCCAGCAGTTTACAGCTAGCAGTCTACATCCATTACTATACAGTCAACAGCCTACTGCCAACAGTTCACACCCAGCAGTCCATAGCTACCATCTACGGCCAGCAATCTACAGTCAGTAGTCCAAAGCTAGCAGCCCAAATCTAGCGTTACACAGCCAGTAGTCGACAGCTAACAGTTTACAGTCAGCAATATACAGCTAGCAGTGTACAGCCATAGCCAGCAGTATACAGTCATCGGGCTACAGTCATCGGGCTACAGCCAGCAGTCTACAGCCAGCAGGGTACATCCAGCAGTCTACAGCCAGCAGTCTTTAGTTAGCAATTTACAGTTATTAGTTCGTTTCATCATTTTTGTCTATATAATTACGGTGAGATTCAAACGGCCTCACTTTAGGGCTTCAGCAAAGGCTTCGGTCACTTCCTCCCTCAATGTTTTGACATTGAAACTCTATTCTTTTCAATATGAATGAGATATACCATTTATTGAAAGTACGAGAGGTTTTTCTTTGGGGATGTGTTTTATTGGGTGTGTGACATCTATTTCAGACACAATAAACAAATAAAACAATTAAAAAGCATTTTATTTCATGTGTATTTGTGGATTTAAATTTTTAAAAATAAATGTTCAATAGGTAATTAATGGTTGCTTTTATGACTAGTTTTTTTTAATTTAAAAATAAAATTAAAATCCCTGAATTAATAAGTTAAACATTTATTAAAATTAAGGAGTTAGTTTTATGAGTAAACAATAAAATAAAAATTTAGAGTTTAAAATGCACTTTTAGGTCAATTTCGAAGCCACGAAGGGGAACAAGTAAAATAGAGCTGAGATTTAATTTAAAGCAGTCTACAGATACATTGCTACTCTTGAGAAATAATGTGGTGTCCTCGTAAACAATTGAACCGACAAATACACCTTCCAACGAAACACGTACGTACATATATATGTGTGTGTATAGTTTAAGCCATCTCTTTCCCAATACTTTCTCTGCCTCGTACAACAATACTGTGTATTGTGTGGCCCAACACACTTGCACACACACCTGTTTTGTACATTGTCTGTATGGATTACGCACGAACAAGATTGCTGTATTTACATCGGCACTACAAGACTGCAGGCGAACATTATATCTGTGTATTCGTAGATGATATATAGATGCTAAAGTACAATATTTCGTGAATTACCGGCGCATCTTCAGTCTAGAGAAATAAGCTCTAGCTTAGCGCTGCCTCCCGAACGCTGACTCGATCTATTTTATGTGCGCCGCAGCCAAAGTGTTATCATGCAGTCAACTTAGTGATAAGTGGTCCCTACCACCCTATCGCCCTATAACGCCAGTAATCGATTCCACATAGAATCGGACTCAAACCCAAAATGTGTTGCCACTCATAAAAACGAGATGGTCACCTTAATTGTAAACAACCCGATAATCTTAAATTAATCTAATTAAATAATTATGAATTAATCTCAATAAATAATAATGGATTAACCTAAATAAATAAATAATAATAAATTACCTACGTAATTCTTACATCTAAATGTAAGATTTACATCACATTGAACTGCGTAATCTACTTCCGTAAGTATTGGTAATATTGAGGACGTAGAGGGTCATTTTACATGAACGTAAGGAAACCGGTAACCTCACTATACAGCAGAAATATAACATTTACTTAATGTTAGACGTTGGTACCTCCCCGCTGAGATATTGCTGGTTTTACTGTTATGTAACACTCTTATCCTTGTCTTTACACTTTTCTAGTTAGAAAATAAATATAATCCTAGATTCCCAACCATTCTATTCCGTTCCTTATGTTCAGCAGTGGGATTCTCATCACGCCAGCCCCGCCCCCGCAGTGTGATCTTCCTTGATTGGACCAATCACTCGGAAAGCTACCATTTCTGCCTTATTCCACTCTCTATTAATGTTATTCTTCCCTTAAATATACAATAGATAGAGACTCTGAATTATATTCCTAACGAATATAGTTTCTATTCAACATTCTAATAAATTAAGTGCTAATTTTCTTTTACCAAGTTAAAAGTTATTTATCTGGTCCCAGCTGCGTAGTGGTCACGTCTGATTGGGTCCCAACCCAACTATGCCTGGTTCTACTGAACTCAAGCTATCATCCATAAATGTTACCTTTGGATTTATTTGTATATCTAAACCATTCTCGGATCCACTTGAAGGCAAAGAATTATACTAAAATCAATCCAGCCGTTTAGGTAGAGTTCAGTGACATGCACACGCACAGAAGAATTATATGTATAAAAATTCATATAAATACATATGCATTTATAAGCTTTCACAATTAGAATATAATTCTTGTATACGAAATGTGTAGGCTCCATGCAATACTTTTACTAGCAACCGTTAAATTTGTTCTAACCCCAAAAATTTTTTCGACAATGAAATCCAAATATTCAAAACAGTCATAGTATTCTTTAATGTCTAAGATATGTAACAGTTAATTTTATAGCCCTTTTACTTCGTAGATAAGCGGCAGCGGTCAATTATGCGGGTGTTATCAGCTTTGATATGTCTTGTTATAACGTATGACATGTGTGCGATAATCTAACGTATGGGATGTGGACTATATGGATATCTGTATTAAAGGCTCTATAGCCAGATAACTAGTACGGTAATGTGGATGGAAAAAGTGTTATGCGATCCGTTATACATTGATGTATTTATTTATTTGTTAAAAACCCATATCATCACATATAGATCTCTCGCATAACAATTTTTATACTAAAATTACTTACACACATGTATTTATGCCAATTATTCGCGTGTACAACATTCGTAGATACAATTGAGGATGTGCCTATATTAAAATTAAATATTCATAATTAGTCATGATGATGATTCATGAATTTACTTATTTAGATGTGTGATCAATATTTTATTTAAAATAATACACATTCTTGATAAGAAGGAACATTTGAGGAGGTTTGTTCTACTTGCGTGGATGTAGAAGATTTTTGTTATAGGACTCTGTGGATATTGATAGGGAATACTAATATTTATATTATGCAGCAAATCCTTGTATACTATCAGTCCAGATATTATTTTGTAGTGTGCCGTAATGTAGTACCATAAACAGTAAATTAATAACAATTAGAAACTGTCTGTCTGTCAGTTTGTCTGTCTCCCTCTCGGTTCGTCTCGGCCATTTTATTCAGAAACTAGCTGTGCCCGCGACTTCGTCCGCGTGGAATAGTTATTGTCATATCTTCTAAGATGTTCATTGAAATTAA
>DWON01010883.1:0-10506 GCA_018251015.1 Phocides pigmalion okeechobee
AAGAGTAGGAACGCATCCGCGTCCATCCTTAAATAGAACTTCTGTTCTATTTAAGATTGGACGTGGCTGTCCATGGGTTGCAGTGGCCACTTAACACCAGGTGGCCTGCATGCCCGTTTCTTACTCTTTCCCAATAAAAAAAAAACTTATTGTTTCAATAAATAATTTCATGTCAGTAATATACAAATAGCATTTTTTAATATAAGCAAGATATTAAATAGCTTAGGTTAATTTTTATTATAATTATTATTCTAAATAATGTCTATTTATAATTTAAAAATGGAAAGTATTCGGTGGTAACTACATATTACCAAGCCTACTTCGTATAATTGTTAAGATTCGCGGCAATTCTTATTAACTCGAAACAAAATATTAGCGTAGATATATGTATTATAAAAATAAAGAAACTATAAATACTTTTGATTTGATTGAACATAATGCAGGTAAAAGATTTAAATCTTACAAATTTATAACGTCTACTATTTCGCTTTTATAACATTTGTAAAATAAGATAAATTGCCTAAATTTTCAGAAACGACCAAATATATGAAACAATTTTAAAATCTTTTTCGGTATAGTTAATAAAATGTTACGAGTGTGAACTGAGCTCGTTAGCTCGTCTGCAATTCGACACATCCTATACATTTGAGCACCTAATCAATTCTACATTTTTTACGCCTAGTCAATATGTAGCACCTACATATTGTCTACTAAATCTCATGCTGTGATTTTGTATTTTCTGTTCTCGGAACAATTTTATTAACTTAACAAAACAGTCAGCTTTTTGACTAACTGTATTCTTTAAAATTGATTAATCGTAGTTTAAATTAAACGAAAATTAATTTAACTTAATCTTAAAATAACTTGGAATGCCTTAACCTACACATAACATGGATTACTTTGAAATTAATTATAATAAATGCCTAACCTAAACAATTTATATAGAGTCCACGCCCATTCGGTAAAAACCAAGAATCTTGTGCTTGTGCTATCTGGCGCTGAATAGCATTCGCAATTATTTGCGCGTGATATGAACCAGTCATGTTGTCACTAGCAGGGTCCATGGAACGTGGGGCAATAATTCATACTTATTTACTGAACTACAGATCAATTGGTATAGTGTAACCCTTATATTATTCAATAATTTGCTTTTAGTTTACGTTTATGTTCAGCACTCTTAAACGTAAAAGAAATCTCTGTGATTAATTTATCATGATAACTTTTCTTTGGAACCAGTGATAGATAAGAGAAATTGTATCTGATTTTAGATACTCACAGACATATACGATATAAACGCATTTCATTTCTCTAAAATGTATTATTAATTCCTTATCACAAACATTTTTAATCTTTACATATAACAAATTGAAATTAAAAAACATGAAGCTAAATCCTCAAGCAAAGATAAATGGCTGACATTAGCCCAGTTGCAAGCTATCAACTAAACGGGTGGTCGTTCGTTCCGCACTACTGAAGACCATTGATGTCACCACTGAACCGTAATCCCAGATTACAAATCTGAAGCAACCTTCTGTTTTGCTTCAATGACAGTTATAAATGTATAATCGACTCGTATTCTTAATTTTTTTATGAATGTTTTAAACTTAGAATGTTTTTTATTTCATCTGTCATTATTGTTTGAGCAAATAAAGTTTTTTGGTATATGTATGTATCATTTTAATAAGAGAGCGACAACCGACATGAAAATCATACAAAACATCAAAGATCATTGACTTTTGTAGGTCGATGGTAGAATTTAACAGTTTATTGTTTTTATAATATGGACAAAACAACAACTACATATAAATATTTAATCACTAGATTTAATTAATGTTTCATTATATTTACTTTTCGGGTCCAGAAACGAGTAGATCACTAGATGTCCCTCGAAAAATTACAAATACTAAATTGACAATTTTTAAGTCAAAATTAAAGAAAATAAGCTAATATTTTTTAATCTTTTTTTACAATGAAAGAAACTTATATTTATTTATAATTTTTTCATAGATACTTACGTTTAAGTCAGTTAATCTAATCTTTTACATCTTGTGTATTGATAGGCTTTAGTGGACGATCAAACAATAATTCCTCTAATAGGGAACTATATACATGCTATATTTCTAGCACAGATGTCAAATGTTACAAATGTACAATTGACGTCTGTGCTAGAATTATACATTACATAGAAATTCAACTTTAATCGTAAAGTAGGAGTATATCCTGCCAAGTAGTTCTGAGGATATCCACATCCTGCTCGGCCAGCGTCACCAATAACAAGCAGAGTTCCTCTAAGATACGGATCTAGGAAGGATACAGCAAATTCAACACAATGTTAAGAATATAAAGACTTACTTGCCAACATTAAACGGTTACTGCCATTTCTAGATTTATAGAGTCGCAGAAAATTATAATCTTTACTAAACTTTGTAAACCGAATAAAATAATTAAATTAGTAATTTTACTAAAAAGTTTAATCTTAATAAAATAATGACCACAATGCTTTATTTAATTATAACTTATATAGTCCTTTTTCATAATTTCAAATTATTATCCAATCTATTAATATTCTATCTATTAATCTATTAATCTATTAATATCATACATTTAAAGGAACATGCATAAGATGCCATAGATGTATCATCATCTATCATCATGCCATGATATGCCGAGACAAAGCCAAAGCATATACCTGTGTAGAGTGACGTAACTCCAGCTGGACGATTATTTAATTTACAAAATTAGCTTTTCATAATTATAACAATTGTATATCAAACACACATATGGAGGTATGGAGTGACTTTCCCTTCTCTCGCACAGCAAGATAAATTCTAATGTAATGCTAATTGTCGCATGTTATAAAGTAATTAAACTTGAGTAAATACCATTTAAACGTACTAAACTACGTAACCAATATGTTTATTACTAATTTTAGTATGTAACATTTGCGATATATCTCAATTATGCGTAATTTATTACATATAATTATGGGTACGAAGCTATATAGCAGAAATAGATATCTTCATAAAATACAAGAACGAGTACATTTAACGGTGCATGCAATATGACTATAAAAACATATTCTTAACTTCCTATATAAAGGCCAACAATCTCGGAAACAGAAATCAGATTACGTAGCAATTGAATATTGGAAGTTATCAAGCCATCCCCTATTTATTCGTTAGGGGTTTAAATTATCGCACTGCGTGTTTATTGCCGTAGACATGATACCTGAAAAATATTTTTGATGCTATACCTCTTTTGGTGCGTTATAAATATGATGGGAGTGATTTTTATGAATCTATGAATTTATTATCAAATCTATATATGTATATCAATCTAATAATTAAGTTCGTGCGTTTAAGCAAAATAATGAAAGTTAATATTCAAGTGTTGCCAGTTGAAATAATTCCAACAAGAATTTTTTAAAAGATTTTTCGTTAGTCCAATACATAAGTACATAAGTCCGTCCTCGCGTTTATTTTTCACAATTTGGAATAATGTGTGGAAAGCCATGGACTGTAGTAAGTATTTAATATCAAGTGGTCTACATGGTGGTGCATTTTACTATTCTTCTCGCATGAAAGTTGTTAATAGTTAAACATTACCTACACACAAGAGCTGGAAAGTATTGAAGCTCATCGAACAGATATTATGAATGCAAAGCATTTATCATTTGCCACATGAATGAATAACATTTCTATGGAATTTGCACAGAGCAATGGAACATGTTCTACTAAAAGCAGGAATCAGTAAAAGTAGGTAGGTAGGGAAAATTTTACAGGTAAACGAGGGATTTTTTTGTGTAGAAAACAAATGTTTAAAAACATTGTATGTATGTACCCATATTAAAAACTATGACCCCTTAAATCCCGTTTGAATTCGTCAAAAATATGATTACCACATTAAGTATATAATATATGTCTATTTATATTATATAGTTAATATACTATTTGACACATATACATAAGTATTTATTACACGATTTATGTAACGTTTAGTGGCCTTTTCCTAGTTGCAGATGTGCTGACAGATATATTCGAAGAATATAAGCATTTGTACCGTTTTTTAAATGTTTTTTTTTTGTCTCTTGTGTACAAATTTGTATACACACAAAAAAACCAGTCGTACTAAAAACTTTTTTAAGTCGTTTATACAAATGAACAAATAAAAGCATGTTAAAAACTACGCATCTTTAATCTTACAACAATCTGTGGTCAATACGCTATTAACGCACGACTAGTTAGTATGCCTGCATTGCTTTGTAATGTTTATTTATAAGCTTGAATTAGTTCTCACACTCCAGTGATATGGGCGGGACAGTAAGCAATTGCTAATTAGGTAATTACTTCATTTGCAACCAGTACGGAATGTGACGTATATCTCACTTATTGGTTACGTATTCATGTACATTTAGTAATGAACTTTTTTATCGTTTTATGTTGTACAAATGACTATAATTGAACTTACAATTTGTCATTGGAAACTTAACATGTGTATTATGGATTTATATTCGACTAGTAGACGAGCTACGAAATTAATAATATGATAATAGATAATGAATAATTTAAATAACTTTATATTTTACAGTTACTAGAACTATAATTCGACCGGTGACGTTAAAACCGAAAATATCACACATATTAACGCATGCACGCACACCAAACCGACACACAAACACAAACGTAAAATAAAAAATAAACCCCTAATTGGTTTAGTTATTAAAGTTAAAAAAATGTTTAGATTAAACACTGTGGATTTTGTTGATCAATAAATAAATCAAGAAATATAAACTTTTTATATATATGTAAGAAGAGTGGCAAACCACCAGATGTTAAAAAGTCGAAGCCCATAAACATCCACGTACAACCACAAACACGACCGAAACCCTGAGCTCGAACGTAGATATGTTGCTACTCCTGAGGACTATAATGCTTGCCTCGCTTCAAAGTGTAGCCGGCAACTGCACCTCTCCAACCGAAACACAAGTAACGCTTTACCGCGGATTATGAGAGCGGCGGTGGTACCTCCCCGGTCGAACTATAGTTCTCCCACCTTTACTTACAGGGACAACCGAAACACCTATAAAATAGTATATATTTTATAGGATTTTTTTATGTTCAATAGTGACAAAGAAGCAAACTAAAAAGTACAACAAAGTAAATAAAAAATGACTAGGTCTTTGTAGATTTGGTCAAATTAAATTTAAACACAAACATTGGAATTCAATTTATCAATGTAATCGTTCACACGACAACACACGAAATTAGAACGAATGAACTTTATTCAAGCCATTCTAATATTAATAGTGCTAGCCCATTTTACATAGGGGTTGGTGAACGTTTTATTGGAATTGTATAGATTTTTAAACGTCATTATCCCTAATCGTTGTTCCGAAAACCGTTTCAATATATAAAAAAACTATGGTTAAATTTGTAGATGTTTGTGCTGTTTTTTGTTAAAATGGTCTCAATGCTAAGAAATTTATTAGTTTCAATTAAAAACTTTAACGTCACCCTGACATGGCAGATAATATAAAATTTACTAAAACTTCTGTTATACTCAAAAGCACTTGCCAGTTATTGTTATGCTTAAAAAATGGGAAGGTGTTTTATTGATGACTTTTAACCAGTAACATTAATTTTTCATATTGATGTAAGCACAGATTATTATAATAGATTCCCAAGATAGTTACGTATCGTAAAATAATTAAATTTACGGACAAAATAACAAATAAAATAAGATAAAAGGCATAGGATACGCATATTTTTCATTAAATACTCGTATAACGTGAAACCTTTAAGTTAAACAAATATTGATAGGCATATTATAAGGCCTGAATTATGTTACACCTAATTATGAATGACGTAATTTATGCTGTAAATAAATACATTTGATTCAATTTCATTATATTTCTTTTCAGAGGGAATGCATCTCAGTCCACATCGGTCAAGCCGGCGTGCAGATCGGCAACGCGTGCTGGGAACTATACTGCCTGGAGCATGGCATCCAGCCTGATGGCCAGATGCCCTCCGACAAGACGCTGGGCGGCGGAGACGACTCCTTCAACACCTTCTTCAGCGAGACTGGTGCTGGCAAACACGTTCCAAGGGCCGTCTTCGTCGATCTTGAACCTACTGTTGTTGGTAAGTTTGAAATGTGTGACGAGATTTCGCCTGAAATATTCTCTGAATGCAATATAGGGGCAAATCCAAAAAGTGTAAAGAAAACGCTCCTTTAAAGAAGGCTACCTGCCGGATACCTCTGAAAGTTATGTTCTCTTTTCCACACAAAAAACTAACGCTAATTCAACAAAATATTATCCGCATTCTTTGGAAAACTGATCAGGTGATGTCGTGCAAACGTTAACAAAAATCTGAGTTACCAACATGCTATACTATCAATTATGGAATAGCAAAGCTACTACTTTATTCAAATACAAGCAAAACAATACAAGTATAAAATTTTAAGGGGTACCTAACTAAAAGTCCATGACCTACATGGACCTGCAGTATCCACTTATAATTATTTAGTAGAGCGCTGCCACTTGACGTTTAAAAATAGATTGTTTAAATTAGTCCATTCTTAGAGATGTTTTGTATGCTAACAAATGGGAACATGATATAAACAGGTACATTTCAAATTTTGTAAAAAGATAATAACAAGCGGTTTTTATACACGTCTTACAAAAGCACTTTTACAAAATCTTTTACTTAAATATACGCAACGTAAAAACAGTGTAAAGGAGTGAAAACTTCGACCAACAAGATGCTTCTGTTACGTAAATTTCTAACCTAAAGAAATTCTTGCGTTTTGACCGAAATGCTTAGTTGCCAAATTACTTCCATGTGAGGTGTCAGACTACCTTATTCTTCAGGAGTAACTCTACATCTTTTACTATTTTGAGATAGGCTTATTCTAGATGAAGTTGATTACATGCATCTGAAGGCAGAAATAACGCTTTTACGACATGAATTGTACACTCGTTTGCATCTTTAATATCATAATAAATTGTGCACACGGTTATGACAGGCAATGGATTAAATAACAACGCTTTTTTTTTCAAACAATTTCACATAAAATTAGAAGTCGACTACGTGCCCGTAGTAACGTTCAATTCAGTCTATTTTTATCATCTTAATACCTTAGTAGCTACCCCACATCATGATAAGTAATTAAAAGTTATATTTAATAAGAAATTATTATTATTTTGTCAAGTTTGGTTTATATTATTTAGATTATTATTGTTTTTGTTTTCTCTGATTACCATGTATATTTATTTCATTTACAACATTTACTAGAAATATTTAAACATTTGTAAAAGATAATGTATCTAAAAGAAATCAAGGGTGCTGCAAGATAAAAAGCAGCAGGTTATGAATAAATAAAAAAAAACCCCATCATGACTAAACTCTTACAATACCTACGAGACGTAGAGAATCGTTTAATTAAATTTATTTTGACAGATATTATTAGCCTATTTCTTTTTAGGTAAACATTGAATTTCTAAGTTATAACTTCAAGGCATACATTTATTTATTATCAAGTTATTCGTTGCTAATTTTACTTTGCTTCATTAATTTATAGCAGCTGTCTGCAACCTATTTGGCTCTGTTCCGACCGTTTTTAATTCAAATATAAAGACGATAAAATCGTATTAAATATACATGACATATTTCATGGACACAGTATTAACTTAACCGTAATAAATTCTTTTTACAGATTTGTATCATATAATTCAATTTATTTAACGTCCCGATTGTAACGTACCACCTTGTAATAATTTAAAAGGCTTCTTTGATAGAAGAAAATATAAATCCAGTAGATAGAGAAATATCATGTAAATGTTATTTTATGTTAAAAGAAGATCGATGTTTGCCTGCAGGCCACCTGATATTGATACAGCTACAGGACATTTACATCCAACTTCAAACCTGAGGACTAAGTGGCTCTCACTTGTAGGCGTAGTCGGCAACCTCAACTATTTAACCAAAATAAATCAAATTCCTTCACGGTGGATTCTGAGGGAAGCGATGACACCTCCATTACGAAATAACTAATCTAAACTAACAAATAATCTTAAGAATCCATCGCGCAAACTATTTTTATAATACTTTATAAATAAAAAATACATACAATGCTAAGTAGGCATAGTCTTAACGCCTGTCTACATAACATTATTTTAAAGTAAATAAGCGTAACAGCATTTAAATTCCCAGCTTTGTGTAAGAATTTCTCTCTTTTTCTCTATATTCTTTCGATCATTACAAATCATTACGGTGTTCCCAATATAGATTTCGTATGAGCCCATCAAACGTTTTAGGTCAAGCGAAACACATTACCGGGTCGTGAACATTTTGTAAAGAAAAAGTTTGTGCATTAGCTAAGCTTGCTAGCGGTTGACAAGATTGTGTATTGTGTGGTTCGCCGCAACAAAAAGCTTACTTTGACATCCATCTACCTATACTCTAAAAATATTTTTGCATAGAGACCTTTTTAAATAGAACTAAAATTAGGTTACACTTTTATTGATATTAAATATTAAACGCTTTTTTATGGAAGGACAACAGCAAACGAGCATGCAAACCACCCGGTGGTAAGTAGTCGCTACAGCCTATGAACATCTATATACAATGCAGACGATGATCTTGAGATGTTAACTTAATAAAGATCCATTCGTCGATCAGCTCTTGCAGGTCCATTGCAAAGACATGGAGGACAAAACATAGTCGTAAGTAGATTTACTTACATAGTATGTATAGTAGGTTCAAAAACGTAGATAAGTAGTGTTTTCCTTAAACTTCAAACACAAAAGGAAACCAAAACAGCTATCTCAATCTATTAGGAAGTACACAAAAGTGGAAGTACCTATATATTTGATGTTTACAAAAAATTGTGCCTTTACCAACGAGCGAGCAACCATATGCCTGTCCCCAATTCCTCTTGTTTACTCCCTTCGGACAAAGTTCGTTTAAATGATTAAACTACAAATAAATATGTGCTTAAACAATTCTAATGAAGAAAAACATTTATTATTCATCTATGTATTTGTAGTTCGCACAAGTATTTGCTTCTGGCTGAAAAAAAACATATCGTAATGGATAACGCCACGTGTATCCACCTTCCAATATTTAAGTTGGTCTCTGACTGGGGGTATTGAACCGGCGTGCAAATTGCCAGTTATTACCACCAACGGGTCATTACGTCTAGCCAGAGCTCAATCGTCGAATCGGTCATATTATTGTTATTTTTCCGTGTAACAAGTCCAACATTAGCCCAACATTACACTTATCAGATGCTCCATACAAGAGGTCATGACTATGACGTCTCATTAATGCAACATCATTTTTTATAGTTTTGCCTTTTTTTTTAATTACAACAAATATAAACTTTAGCTTTACCAACAACCTATACTCTAAACAAATAAATAAAATTGGAATGTCTATTTCCAATCTATTATAATAACACCTTTTTACTAAATGCATATGTATGTATACACGATACATATTAAAAAACAACATTTTTTACATTTTTTGTCTGTCTGTCTGCTTGTTCTGACTTATCTCTGGAACCGCTGGACCGATTATGACGGGACTTTCACTGGCAAATAGGTGATGTAATAAAGAGTAACTTAATCTACTTTTATTTTAGATTTATATAACATACGTAATTTACATAACAACAGACGAAGTCGCGGACACAGGTAATTTACAATATAGTTTTAAAGATCTTTCCACATCTGCAACCTCAGTTTTATCTCATGGATTCTTTCTGAGAAATAATGTTGTAGTTAACATCAGGTATTGCTTTATATTTTTACTTATGTGAGTTGAGTAGCAAACGAGCATGCAGGTCAACTGATGTTAAATAGGCACTAACATTTGCGTTCAGAAACTTGTATCTAATAATTTTACATTTAATAATTTTATATAATAATAAAAGTTAATACATTGACTCCATTGCGTTAGCGTTGCAAAGCGTATTGCATCGAAGCACCGATTTGCATACGAGCGTGGCGAGTGGCGACGGAGCTCGGAGAAACCCGACACGTTCTGCACGGACTCGCGGTCACACGCCACCGGATGCGTTTATGTATGCGTATCTCAGTAAACGGTGTCAGACCTCGGTCACTGTCCTTATTTTATGTTAAACAATTGAACTAGTCTTCAACATTTACCCAGAACCTAGTAGGATAGGTTTTTTTAGAAAATTAAAACGTTGGCAAAAATTCATCATGAAGCTATAAACTACTTTTTTGACTATATTTTGAAGAATCATAAGGTTAGGCATATGCCTGTGTAGACGGTAAGTGATAGACACAATTAAGCAACGCCCAAGGCCAAGACTAAGATACTGACCGTTAGTAGCAACATTGTGCGCTTCGAAGCTGAAAAGCTAGTCCAGTTGTTATCAATAGACGACAACTCTTGTCGAGGTCCTATTATATGTGTGAATACACGGGTTGATCGCTTACCTGTACCTCCACAAATACACATTGAAATAGCATGA
>DWON01010884.1:0-10505 GCA_018251015.1 Phocides pigmalion okeechobee
CCCACTCTTGCCGCCCGCAACCCCGGAAGCCCCCTTTTAGTCGCCTCTTACGACAGGCAGGAGATACCGTAGCCCTATTCTGCTCCCGGAACTACAGGGACAAGCGTTTAAACGTACTAGATTTGTGTTAAGTTTACATTTTTATACCGATCCTACATCTATATATATAAAAGAAAGTCGTTTACACTATTTATAACTCAAGAACGGCTGAACCGATTTGGCTGAATATTGGTGGGGAGCTTGGAACCATGACCATCATGGATTGATCAGGTTGTTCAAAACTGTTCAAAACATGCGAAATGATTGAAAAAAATGAACTTAATAATCTAGCATTAATTTTAGAATTCTAAATCTGCTCATTCATTTTCTCTTAGGCGGAACGAAATTCGTCGGGTTAGCTAGTATATTATAAAAGCTAAAGCTCGTAAGAATAGATTGATGGTGTTAGCCTTCACGTAACAATTATTGAACGGATTTTGATGAATCTTTACCGTTATATACATAGTTTATACATTAGAATAACATATAGACTACAATTTATAAAGATAATTTGAGATTTAGCTATACTATAGCGATACGAAATAAGTGAGTCAGAAATTCCTGTCCACTTTCACCGAAGTCCGCGTTTCCCAACCTGTGGTCCGCGGACCCCTGGGGGTCCGCGAGTATATGTATGGGGGTCCGTGATTTCTTCTCTGGACCATACATAAATCGCTCATTAAATGCAAAAAGGCCGCAAAACGAAAAAGATTGAAAAACCTGATTTGAGATTACAGCTTAGTAGCAACATCAACCCGAATATCCCTGATTTAGTTGCAAAAAATCAACACCAACAATAAACAGTTATAATTACCTTCTGTATTTGTTTTTTTTTGTATCTGTAATAACTAAAATAAATACCTAATCCGTTGTTTTTGCTGTTTATTTTATTAAGGGGGTCCGTGAAAACTGTGCTTGATTTCGTAAGGGTCCGTGGACTGAAAAAGGTTGGGAAACGTTGACCTAAGTTGAATTGGCGTGGCTTACCTAAATGAATTGAAAATAATTGCCTAAATGGATGAACTGCAGGGTAAGTGTAGGCACCGGCCATATAAATATATGGTCTTATCGCAAAAAATATGCTTATTTTATATGTTATAAAAAAATCTGTATAATTAATTTATTATACCCATTCTTGCAATGACCATAACTTGTTGATTAGGTCAAAAATAATAAAAACTTACAACAAAGTAATCTGATAACAAAAACGACTCTAACAACTCCAACTTTGCATTATTTCTTATACTGAATATTCATCAGCAAGTCTGAAAAGTTGAAACATTTTTCACGCAAGCGCATTATTTTAATAAGAAATTCACTTTGTATTCAAATTAACAATAGCAGTGAACGCGGAAGCAACATAAACGGAAAATTTATTAAAAACTGTATACCTAATAGTGAAGATTCACGCAAGCTTTACGGAGCCACTTAAACGTACAACTTTCAGAGTTGCAGGTATAATGAAAAGGGAGTTTATGATTACATAATAACTGTATTAAACCGTAGAAATGTACTTTCTTTTTTTTAATTCTTAGGGAAATTCAAACAGCAAAACGGGAAACCTTAGTACTTAGTAATAAAACTGACGTTGTTACGTATTATATAATTGTTGTTGTTAAGTTACGTAAGTTACTTGATTGTGTTAATAAGGATAAAAGTTAAAGTGAAATTAGTTACCTTGACTGCTAAAAAAGGTTCTAGATTCGATTCTCACGCAATATAAATATTTTATCACTTGTCTAACCACAATAGACCGACGAGTTTGGGATCGTAATGTGAGAATTATCAAAAGGTATTTATTTACATTTTCTTTTCCATATAACATAGATTTATTTATTGTATATCAGTTACATATAAAATATACATACATACATACATACATACATACATACATACATACATACAGTCATAAGATACATTTTTGTTCTCACACATCGTTCTGCATAAAGTCCTCATAAAGCGATCTTTGCCCTAATACATACATGCATAGATAAAATGTATTGAACCATTCCCACTGCGCTGCCTAGTAAATCGCAAAGTTCAACCGCTCTACTTTATGCGCTCCAGTATTTTTAAACTTAGATCACAATTTACCCTGATTTATAATGATCACTTCGAAAGTGTTTCAACATTTAAAGTTTCTTTATATTACTCGTGAAATAAGGGAAGGAATACTTGAAATTGTAATTAATAAAGTCGTAGTCTTTAAAAGGTAATAAAAATGTTATGAGGTTAACTAGTCATTGTGTTGCCGCGAATTTATGCAAAGTATAATATTATTATATCGCGATTATAGACTTCCGCAATGTAACGTCTTTTTATATTAGATGGCTTTATTACAATATTTACAAACTGAATTTATTAAATACCCGTTTCTTACTATTTATGTATATTATGAATACCTCACTGTACTAGAAGGAAGATAATTATCTTTAACTATGTATATATTAATCTTCAGTCGCAAACTATTTTATCTAGCAGAAAACATTACAACAAATTCCCTATGGATACGTAATGGAAGTTATAGTGGACGACAAATGGCATGGTTCGGCGGATAGAGAAAACTCCAATAGATCATTGTACGTCTCGATTTTAGTATTTTTATTTAAGACAATGGACTTAATTTTTTTACATACAGTTTTATTTAATACATAAGACTAAATTGATGGATGGTATATATCATTTAATATTTATTGGAAAGTAGATAATATCTGCTGACTTGGGAACATAGATAGAATATTGACTGCCTTCGTAGCATGACATTCGTTATTGTGCGAACAACAAGATCGAGAAACGTTCTAATTGGTTCGAAGTGAACTGTAATTTGCTAAAAGTATCTAAATACCGGTAAAACACGCTCTGTGAAACGAATGAGGTTGCGATAAAATAAGATTTATTTACCGGTCGCGAAGTTTAAGGCTATTTCGACTATTGCAAAGTAAGTTGGTACGTTAGTAGAACTAGAAATTATGATTGCAGTTCAAATAATAGTGTTCTTAATTAAGTAATAAGTTATTCTACTTTGTTATTTTATGGTAGTTAAGCTCTATAAGTAACGTAATAAAAGTACTTTTATCGCATTTTATAAAACTTAATAAGCCTTTAGGCTACAGTTGATTGCGACTATTAGATTAGGTTTTTTAAAATCGAGTCTCAATACATACGACGACATGGATGGCTCAGCGGTTATTGTAACGTTCCGCCTTACAAGGGGTTCCTGGTTTGATTCGCGGCCACGTAGAAATCTATGTGATATATTTAGATTTCTGTTCTAGGTCTGGGTCTTGTCTTTGTATATTTCTATGGCAGTCAGATCACAAGGAATCGTGAAAGAATTTGAATGTAGCTTATAAAATACTGCAATAAATGTGTTAAGCCTCACAAAATTCTATTTAGTAAAATTGCGCTTTCGTTGGTACACATTGCCGTAATGGCTGTTAATAAAATTACGTACTAAGTCCTTAGAGTATCCGTATAAATTTATATTTTAAAACGCATAGGCTGCAATTTTTTGTCCTACAGCTAGAAACTAATCTGTTTCCTATATTGGAAGATACATGGACCAGAACCCAATCACGTTGGTCCAATTTTGGTTTGTAGAAATATGTTTAAATGATCATACCGTCTGTCGAATATGTTCATATTATCCATAGAGCCTGCGACAAGGTTTAACGACTACCGTATATCGTGAATACCAAGATCAACAGCTTAACGTAGGGTACAGTTCTGAAACACGAGAGCATACATGAAACTTTATCACTCTTACGCACCCATCCAACTTCTTGATCGTGCCAAACGTTGCTTAATTTTGTAGAACGTTAACGATCTACCCGAGCCGCAGGGCTATGCGCGTTATGAAAATACCTATTTAACCGGACTTACGAAAAAAAACTTATTAAAAGATAAAATCTCGCATCATAGGCCGGTGCTGGCATTCATGGAGGTTATGGGATGTCTCAGTTAAATGCCCAAGCATCGTTTACGTACAGAATTCGTAAGGCTGGTAGGCGGTAGTTCATTAGATGCTTCCGCGTTCGTCAGCCCCGTCAGCAAGGCACACGCCGACAAGGTCGTGCGAACCTCTTTGTCTTTATTTCGAAGTCGTTACACTTAAATAAAAAGCGCCAAGTGTGAATCGGACTCGCACACGAAGGGCTCTGAAACATCAAACAATATATCGATATCATCCGTTGGAGAGACAAAACCGGCTAAGTACATTTTAAAATTAATTTCATTTATCTTTACTTAAACATTATCTTTGTCTGGACAATCATCTACAACCATCTATCACTAAACATCTACAACCGCATTTCTTATAAAATATAACCAATGGAAAGTGTTTTATAAAACTTTAACTGTATTATTTCATTTGAAACATTAAAACGTATTAAACATATTAAAACGCTCATTATGTGTCTTAGCGCTTCTTTAATATCATGATAATATTTAGTTTTGTTTTCATGTATTTACGTTATTGAAAAAAACATGCTTCTATAAAAACACTTAACTGTTAAACGTCTTTTTTGTAGCTTCAGTCAAGTTTTTAATATAAAAATTATTATAATGTGATTCTCTGTGAAGTTTTATATAATTCTTTGTTGAGTTATCTGTAAAGTTCCTTTTATTTTAAAAGACATATTGTATTTTTTTATTAGTGCCTTTTTTCATACGTCAACTCCATACGCATCATCAGAAGTCAGATAATATAGTATTATTTTGATTCCGTGAGGGTTACTTGCACTGAGTTCGAGTTACATTTGAATTTATTTGTGTATGTTATTACTTTTTTTTGTGAGAATCCCAACCAACAAACCAAGTCCAACCGAACAAATATGCTTTACGGTGGATTATAAGGGCGACGGTGGTACCTCCCCGATCCAACTGTAGTTTTTCCACCTTGAGATACTTCATACTTTATTGTGTTTTTGCTTTTTAATCAAACCATAATTGTAATTTTTTGCTTTAGAGCAGATACGAAATGATAACAAAAAAAACTTTATTTTTTACTTGAGTGCGTAACCCTAAAAACTCACCGGTTATTCACATGTTCACAACACACATCAATCTTATAATCAAAGCCGCCTACCATATCATTGTATTGACGTGTATTTATGGTGTGCTTAGATTCAAAAAGGTATGGCTTTTGTTTTAAATTATTGAAAGAAATACATGCACATGTACTTTAAATCGCAGATATCGAAGGTGGTAGAACTTTCCAGTGGTAGAGTGTTTCCATTCGCAATGAACAACCGACTCACCTAACTGTCTTATAACGGTAAAACGTGTTATTTCTTATGTTGGAAAAATGAACGTGTAGGCCACGTATGTCAAACGAACTCTGCAACCCTAAGACACCCATATCCAACGTTAAACAGTTTAATCTAACGTGCATACGTGTGTTGCAATGGACTGAGGTGATCGCCTTGGTACCCTCACCTCTTTAACCGAAACACAAGAACTTCTTTAGGACGTATTATGAGGGCTGTTATGATCTGAATGTCTTAAAATTCCGGTCTGATTAAGGAAATTTATATGCATAAGGCGTATGTTTGTTTACATTTGACATATCTGTGAGCTTATAAATCATTTTAATAGTACGCAGAATGACATGACCTTATTTTGATTTTGTAAAACATGTCTTCTTGGCTTTGAAGAGCTCATATTCGTTGTTATTTTACACTTGAAATCATGTGCTGGAATACAGTAGAACGTACGATAACTGGAAATACAGTGACCACGTGCGTGTGTATTCAAATAAATTATTTACAGGTATATCTATCTGTACATAAATATCTGAAACTTGTAAAAGTAGGTTAGTTGCGTCAATAGTCCGAGATCCAAGTTGTGTTAAATGAAAATAGTTGGATCGTAGGAATCGTTGAAACCTGCACTCGACATGTACTTCAAACTTAGGAACTAACTTCACAAATATTAGTAGGTAAGTAGACACATCACGCCAGAATAGCCTTCTATTATTATTTAATTTTGTGATCCGATACAGTAGAAGCGCTAATTAATAAATTAAATTATAATTTATTAAGATAAATAACTTAATTGCTGGGTTAGCTAAACCGGTATTTAATATTTTAAACTTTGAATTCAAGTTTTACTAACTAGTAAACAGCAGAAGTTGATGTCCAGTTAGTGAAGGTTATAATGTCATTGGTATTTGGTTTTTAAGTAATGGAAGTCACAGACGATCATGTGGTCCATCTATTTTACTGGTCCCTGACATCCATGCTATCGACATCGGTAACCAACTCCAAATAGAACACCAGCTAAACTTTAAATTGATCACACACGAGTTGTTACAGTTGAGGACTAAGACGGAATGGAACGTCTTGGCAAAGTTAATCTACGTACTTCCACCCCACGAAGTACTATACACTAGATCTACATTTCTGCTACATAACAGAAATAGATGTGGCGAGTGGCGACGTTGTCACTTAAGGCGAATGCCGTAGGAGTTCTACGACTTTTAAATTCTACCTGTCTTAAAGGCAAAATAGCTAAATAAAGGTAACTGTTTTTGAAAATTTTCTTTCGTATACCACACAATTATATCTATAATAAGACCAGACCTTCAGGCCAGGAAACAGCAAACCGTTCATCCTGTTTCTATAATGCAGAAATACATATGATGATGTTTCCGCATTCGAAGTGCAAAGTGTTTGCTTACGACGATAAAGTAGTAAGTAAACTTAGTATGTTTATGTCATTCCTTTTAATATAAATGGACGTAAAGCACGCAATAAGGATTACTTGTTTATACACGTGTCTATAAATTGTCGTCATATTGCTTGTATCGATTCGCTAGGTTTTTCAATAATAAGAGTTCTCTTGTGAAATCCATAGTTTAACAAAAGAGCGTCTCTTAATTAACGCTGCTGTAGTTAAGGAAAAAGTAGTAAAGCTCTCGTGAACAATGCGTTATCGGACGCCACAAAAAAAATACTAAATAGGCCTGTTACAAATTCACTGAGATTTCCTTCATTAATGGCATCACCATTTATTACTCTTCCGTAAAATAGAGTTGCTTTTTGCAGTTGCGTTTTACAGCATCATAGTGTTCCATGATTTCAAAGTAATATTTAGAAAAGCTTCGCTGTTTCACGAACAATGGATGGAGACCATTATAACGCAGTTAGCAGATCATGCACTCTTTTGCGATTGTCTCTCGTACTGAATATAGTCTCGGCTTGAGTTAAATCGTATTTGTAAGTGAACTATACAATGTGAACTTGCATTTTAAAAATGTATTTGGAATGTAAAATTTGAATCTTTTGTACATAAATCATATCGCAATAAACATATAATGTTAATTGATTCAAAAGTTATATAAAGAATTATATTTTCACCATTATGTCTATTTAGTTATAGACATTTAACTTTTAAACCTATCCTTAGTCATTCCAAATTAATTTTGAGAACGTTATGAACAACTCTCAGTCATACAGGTTTCACAGTGTTTTTCTTTACCAAAGCGAGTAATTAATTAATTTGTAATATAAATATATGCACATAACTTGGAAATATCCGAAGTGCGGTTAAACGGTGGGAGAACTATAGTTCGACCGCGGAGGTACCACCGCCGTCCTCATAATCCGCCGTAAAGAATTACTCGTGTTTCGATTGGAGAGGTGCAGTTGCCGGCTACACTTTGAAGCGAGGCGAACATCTTAGTTCTCAGGAGTAGCAACGTATCTACGTTCGAGCTCATACGATTTCAGTTGTGGTTATGGTTGTACGTGGATGTCTATGGGCTGTGACTCCTTAACATCAGGTGGTTTGCATGCTCGTTTGCTTTGTTTCTCACATAAAAAAGTACATGCAAGGATTTCCAACCCAGGATCTCTGTGTCAGAAATCGGAATCTTATCACTGTGAAACATTTTCTAATTAACTTAAACCTTGTCAGTACTTGACGTTCTGGCGTTCATCACTCATCCCGACTTATGCATTTGCTATAATCGATTCGATCATAACACAGGTACTTAAGACGAGTTTACGATTAAGTCACTCAACTTGTTTATCTGACGGAAGTGGCAGACTATTATAGTATTACAAAATACAATAATATTATTAATACCATTAGTGGATCATAGCGTAACACGAGCTCATGTTGTTTTATTATACGAGTAACATAAAAATACTCGTACACATAAACCTCAAATTAATTTTGTGCATAGTGCACTATCACCACCAGCAATTCAATTTCTCGTCTACAGCAGCAGTGTAGCGATACTGTGTTCTGGTTAGAAGGCTCTGGTCTGGTTTGGTTTGAAGTTAAATTCACGACTTCGAGCCGTTCAGTCCATGAAGTCACATATCTGTGATTGACTTCAGATTCTGTTTTGCATTAATCTTGGACCTTAGAGGTTACATCGAAAAACTTTATAAAACACAAAGTCATCCATAAGCTGTAAAGCAATCCATCATAAGCTGTCATAAGCATCAGAGGACTGTTGTCGCTTCTGCATTAAACATCTTTTTATGTACTTCAGGTACAGAAACAGCAATCAAGTATACCGTCCTTTTAAGTGACCACTGTCACGCATCTATTCCACCTTAAAAAAAATAAATGGCCATACTAAAGTCCATCAATGATGTATTATTTTTTTCATTTAATTATATAACGGGTAATCACAATTATCGCGTTAATCTTGAGTAGATACCCGTTGTATGCATAAATTCCGCGATGATATTTGTTTAAAATAGTACTTCATTGATGTGTTGTATCTACACATAATTTGAATCGGTTAGCTCCCATACATCGAGAGTTGTTACGTCAAGCCTATTGTTCTCCATAGATTGTGATGTCATATCGCATACTATGCCTTACCTCGTATCTCGAACCTAGCAGTGCTATCATTTCTGCTATAAGATAAATATAGTCAGTCAGATAAATATAGCAGTCAATCTATACCGTACTTTATAGATATTAAACGTACGGTTCGATCGAAGAAACATCACTGCCATACACATTTAATATAGCATTTAAAAAAATGATTTTACGGTGAACAGTAATTTTTGCTGACTTACACCAGAGACCCGTCTGTCCTCCAAAGTACCGAAGCGTCTGTGGGACTTCAGGTAGGGCTTTTTTCAAAAGAATAACAAACAATCGTACAGGCCACCTGGCATTAAATGGTCGCTACAACGCATAAATATCCATACCCAGCCTCAAACAAAACTGAAGTCCTATATAAAAAGGCGTACGAAGATGCGTTCCTATAATGATCGCCTCGCTTGTAGCACACAATCGCACAATTCCAACATTAACATAAGAGTTGTTTTAGGTCCGATTATGTTGGCAGCAACAGACCAACATAGTTCGACCAATATAAATTTAGTTCGACCACCCCTCAATATTTGTGTGTGCTTCTGTTTTATACGAAGCTAGTTACACTTGTACATGAGCGGTGAAGACTACTTACCACACACCACTTTTTACTTTTCCATTTTCGGAAATAGTTTACGCGCAGCGTTTTAGCCTGAAATCCACCATAACGGTAGTGGGTTAGTTGTATGCTGTGGCCCCCCCCTCGTGCGTTGAACTGTCGGTTATATTTAACTGCGACAACACGTGTGTCGGTACACAACACACAGCTGGGGAGCTCCAACTCACGGACTGTTTAAAATCAGAAAATACAACAAGGTTTACAAAAGGAGAGTTTTTAATGTTAATGTACAAATTGTACTTTATTACGTGGTGTAGACAAAGGTAAATGAATAAAGTGCAAAGTAATATTAGTACGAATTTTTTAAACTTATATCTAAGCCCAAACAAAAAGTAATGGTAGGAGTTATACATTTTAGTCGTAAAACTTTATGTTATGTTTTACCTAAGTAGGTACTAGACTGGCTGAAAAAGGTACTATGTATATCTGAGCGCGAGTTTTTAGCAAAACTAAATAAAAGGTATGCAACATGCGGTTCCGGCTACACTTTTGTTAATGTATCAGCCGATGCAGGTAAATGTAACTTAGTCTTCTTGAGTACCAACATAGCCATGTACGACATCAGATAGTTTACTAGTCTGCTAATATAAAAAAAAAGTTTGTACCACCTGACAGACAAATAGGTACTATAAAATTACACATTGACTATTCAATCTCATTTCTGTGTATATGTAATTACGCACGGTTGCGAATGTTTTCGTTTTAAAAATAACTCAGCTTTGACGCAAAAATTTCCGGCTTCTATAATGAATCATATTGTATTTTAATATTAGAATTAGGAGCGTTTCACATTCTCAAGAATTTAACCAATTAAAAATAATAACGAGTAGTTTGATGATTGCAATTGTAGTAAAATTTCGGAAACGATACTTGAGTTTCAACCTCTATGGGCTCCGTAATATTGCATTATTACGCTGCTGTCGATGCACGTGTTAGAAAATCCTGATATACCTAGTTCTATTATGAGATAAATTCAAAAATATGTAGGTAACTTAATAATTGATAA